>LDKF01000211.1:34495-58539 GCA_001026735.1 Rotylenchulus reniformis | reverse complement strand
GGAGTTAATTTTTTCATAATTTTAGATGCACTCATTTAATCATTAAAATTTATGATGAATCCTGACACAATTTTCTCTTTAATGCTAAAAACAGAAAGAAAACTATTAATTTTATAATATAAAAAAAGAATTTTTTATTTATCTAGCACTTTTTACAAAAAATCTTTCAGAAAACTTTGAAATGTTAAGCGACTCTTCGATTTTCGATCTAAAAATGTTCAGAAACAGAAAAACTGAATCTGCCATCTTGTTAAGCATCCTCGAAAACCCCCGAGTGAAGCGCGGAATCTAAAAAAGTGAAGAATTTAATGGAAAATTTTTCGGGACTAGAAGACTCAAAAATTCGTTCAATAATAATTCAAAAATTATTTGACGCGTGGCGGATTCGAACTCGGGCTCTTTTCCCTTGTAAATCTATTATACACCCAATTGAGCTAAAATGACAGAGAGACAATAGAATGACCATCGCTTGCTGGGATTGGTCTGCCGTGTTTGAGGAAACAACCCAGCACCGTATAAACCCAATTGGAAACATCAAGTTCAACTCAAAGCTTCAAAAAACGATCTTTTTGATATTTTTAATAAATTAATTTTAATAAATTCCGTCGACTAAATCAGCCGAATATGTATTCAGGACGTTTTATATATTTTTATATAAAAATGTAAAAATGTAAAAAAAACTGATTCATTGGAATGGAGTTTAATATAACATACTTAAGACGAGACAATAAATTGAAATTTACCATTTGGTGCGGCGCAGCCAGGAGAGTTAAGCAGTTTGGATAGGACCAGAAAGATGAAAAAAGTTTGCATGAATATTATCATTATTTGTTATTAAGGTTGAGAGAAATATTTTAAGGAATTTCCAGGGATTTTTTTAGAGGAACCATGATAATTAATTTATGCAGAGTTGCAAACGTGCTTAATGAATTGATACTAATTTTTTGATAAATTAATTTTTTTTCACTAGTAGATTATAAAATTTATTCATGTAGACGACTTGTAATAACCATATTTTGTATATTTTAATTAATTTCAATACATCGTCCATATATAAAAAAGCAGAATTTAACCAGAACTGAATTGTGTATACTGAAATGATTTCTTCTTGGGAATCCAATTCATGCATGATCTGACAATAATTATAATAAATTTCGCAGATATTATCAACAATAAATTTTATGAAATGGATAAAAATTTCTTTGGAGCATATGAAAATATCATAATCAATAATTATACGTAAAAAAGTCACTACGGAAGGCATTGCGATCTGCTGTTGTATAATGTCACAATATTTTTCTGTGATTATTTTTGAAAATTTGAAGATTGTAGAAATTTAAATTTTGATTTATTGTTGAATTTTTTTGAAATTTTTTTTGGCAATTTTTAATATAATTATAAATCTATAATTTCTAAAATTATAAATTGAAATATCTGATTCAGTTAATCATATTTCAAAAGATATAGAAATGTAGTCCTATAGTTCTTTTCCATTTTTTATTAAAATATCTTTAAAAAAAATGATGATCCATAAAATTCATATTAGGTATATGAAAAATCGCATGCAAAAATTTAGCGAAAAAAATAATTTTTCAAGTAAATGTCGTGATACTTTCTTACGCAGCTGAACATTTTTCGTCAACAAGAATTTTTTGCAAAAATTTCCATGAATTATTTTATTTCTATTCATTATTTTTTTCAATAAAGAACAATAGGCAAAATAATAACACAAATGATATTATTTGTATAGGATGATGGGGGATAAATTAATATTATTATAAGTTCATTGTCTGTAATTGTTCAAAAAAACATAATCCATCATTTTGCATTGAATATAAATATAAATAACCAAAGATTATGCTTAAATAATTCAATTAAAAATATTGCTTTCTAAATTTATTTGTTTAAAGTTGTTAATCTTTTTTGAGCAATTACGTGAAATAAATTTAAAAAAAATTCCTTACTAACAATAACAACATAAATGTAAAAAATAATATCCTATAAAATAAACATAATAAAACTATTTTTATATCTATATATGCTATTATCAAAAGTTTTGATATTTAAAAAAAAACCAACTAAATTCATTGTTTTTTTTAATTTTCTTTCTATCATTTTATACAAAATAAATAAAAGCTTAATGATCTTGGCAATTTTGCTATTTGCATTATTTCCTTCTTTTATTTTTGGAGCTCGCTTCGGCAATGTAGACAAAAAATACAAAATTTCGCCTGTAATGGAATATAGAATTGTCGTCATTTTTGGGCAATTTAGTAAGATTTTTTAAATTATTTTTTGCTAAATGATTATAAAAAATGATAAATAAAAAACAGTTTATTTAATTGTATAAAAATTAATTCAATAAAAAATAATAAAATTACAAAATTAATTGGGATTCTTCATTAATATTAAATCTTCGACATTGTTTAATAAAATAATAATTTTTTACTGTATATAAATTGTTTTTAATTTTTTCTAATTTGAAATTTTAAAAAATATTTTTAGACACTGTCGATGCTGTGAGAAATGAGAAGAAATTTGAACAAGAAACCAACCGGAAGGGTGAATTTCGGTGGAATTTCAAGTGGCTTGTTGAGAACAGGGAAATTCAAAAACGGCATGATGACTCAGTTGTCCTACTTATATGCAGCGTGGATTATGCAAATTGCCGAATTCTGCGCGAATGGATAAGTGGGTATTTCTGGATTTTAGCAAAATTTATAAAAAGCCAAAAATTGAATAAATTTATAAAGATTTTCTCGAAAATATTTATCCTGGTTTTTATTTTATTTTTTTCTTTTGAATTCTCAGGAAGGATTTGGTGGCCACTTTTGATATATTCCTCAGACCCACTAAGAAATATTCCCTATCCTCCCTCAAAAACAATCTAATTTAAAAATTAAATATTCGGAAATATGATGCATTAAATTTTTGACAATTTTTAAAAAATAAAAAAAAATGACTGCTTGGAGGTCTGGAGAAAATAATTTCAAAATAACAACGTTTAAAAATCGCCAAAGATTTCTTCAACAATAAATAATGAAAATCAGAAAATTTCATCATAATTTATTCAAGCTTATTCTGACATGAAAAATGAATTAATCTCGGACAATGGAAAGGTGAGAAGCAAAGTAGAACTTTACGAGAAGTCGGAAATTATGTTTTGGCAATTGAGCAGGGTTGGACAGGTGAAAAATATATAATTTTAAAATTGAACAATTTTAATTTGGAAGAATTAAAAAATAACTTCTAAAAATAATAATTTCCATCAAATAAATTTATTGATTTTCAGATATTTAGCAAACTTTTTTAGTATTGGATTAAATAGATAATAAATAAATTATTAATTAGAATATTCTATAGGGTTCGTATTCGTACCATGGAGCTGGCACATCGTCGGGCGATCATGGATACCCATCTTACGAAGAAGTCACGGGCATTCCTATACATGCCAATCGGATGTATCCGGAACTTCTTGACTGTCCAACTTACCCTGGTTACCAAGAAAATTTTGTGCATTCGCCTTACCAAGATCAGATTTATCCAGCAGAAAATCATGCTGTTGTACCAAGTGCACCGCCCTATGAAATCATGAATGAAAATGCAAAAAAAACTGAGCACAAAAATGAGGAGGACGAGTTTGATTATAAACCATTATGTTCTGTCCAGTAAAAGCCACAATTCATCAAACATCTTATTCTCTTTATTTTTCGCTGTCAATGATATTTCATTTCTTCATCATGGTTAAAGCTAAAGGAATGGATAAAATAAATTTTGTTCACACTCTATGGAAATTATTTGCTCTATATGATTTCTTATATTGTTATAAAAAATCATTTATTTGTATCATTATTATTTTTTTTTATTTTTATAAAAAAATAATTTTATATTATAAAAAAATCATTTTTTGTTTTTTAATTGTCGAAAAAATGTGCAGAATAATATGTAAAATTTGAATTTTGACAAAGAAGATAAATAAAGATTTTTGTATATAAAGTGCTCTCTCATTTTAAAAGAGAAAGCTTTTTTGAACTTTTTAAAATTATTTGTATGAAATTGTTTCTAAAAAACAAAAATAATTTAAAAATATATTTGCAATAAGATAATGAATTTTTAAATGCCCTTTAATTTATTTATTTATTGCTTTTAATGCCTTTTTGTCGTTTTTCGTACCTTTTTCGCCTTTTTTGGCGATTTTTTGTGTTTTTCAAACATGCTGTTGACCGCACGAAATGCCTTACGGTATACTGCTATTTTTCCCCGAAATTTGTCAACAATGTCCAAAAATCGGAAAAGAAATTGGATCGGAAACCATTTATCTTACACTAGAAGTCGAATAGAGACGAGATTTTCGAAATTCGAGATCGATCTAGAACCCAACATCCAGGTCTCCTACTTTCAGCGCTCGGCCAATGTTTGAGTGAAGGGTTTGCTCCTAACGGGCTAGAACCCACATTCCAGGATTTGTTTCCTATGTGAAAGACCACTGCACCATAGAGTAGAGAAAAAAAGGATAAAAGTAAAAATTCTTTTAAAGAGGGATTTATCATCCGAAAGCATACCAATTTTTTCGACAATTTTTCACTCATTTTCTTATTTCTTTATGCTACTCTCCTATGATCTAATATTTTATGCGAAAATTTAATTATTCATTTTACATTTTATCATGGACCTATTATAATAAATTATAACTTTGAATAGTCAAATCCCAAATCATTTTTAAGTATATTCTTCCATATGCTTAGAAAATATTATTTGCTCTGAGATATTGCATCAATGTATTAAACTATTAAACCAATGTGACAATATAACCATGTTATATGTAATATTAATTTCAAATATACCAATTTAAAGCTAATAATATGGAGTTACTCTACATGTATAACCTATCCTATTCTTCCTAAATTTATGCTTTTAAAATATAACGTTAATATATCATACGTCAATTTTTTTTTTATTTTTTTTTAAATTAAATATTATACCAATTGCCGGATGATAAACAGATATGCTACATGATTTAAGGGAAAATAACTTGGTGATGAAGTGAAGGGGCAAGGTCTAAGGTATCAGGCGGGTGACCAAACACCTTCCTATCAATTGAGTTAATGGGAGTATGCCAAAAACCAATATAACCGATACCAAAAACCAATATAAAACCATTATCGGTACTTTTCCACTTTACCAGTTTTTACCAGTTTTAGTAATTTTTTTTATAGTTTTTTCCTGCCAATTTAACAAATAATCTTACTATTAGAAATTATCAAGGGTATTTAACATATCCGAATTCGAATCTTATGTCAGATTTATAGTATGATTTCATCAAATCTAAGATTTTGCCATCTTTTTCGTTTTCATCCAAAATTATTATGCCTAAAATGTAGTAAAAGTGATAATTAATAAAATCAAAGATTTATTGAAATCATAAAACAAATCTGACATCAGATTCGAATTCGGTACATGTTAAAATCCCCTAATAATTCTAAGTTAGATTTTTAGTTAAATTTGACAAAACAAATATTATAAAAATTTTCACGGAATGGGTAAACTAGAAAATATCCCAAAACCGATACCAAAAACCAATACCTCGATACTATGGTATTGGTTCTACAAAGATACTTATGAGAAAACAAAAATATTTATGAGAAATTATTCAAAGGTCTGAAAAGTGACCCATTCCAATCTAAAACAAAACTTTCTATAAATAAATCGTAATTACATATTACTAGGTCGGTGCATAAAAAATGATCGTTTTTTGCAGAAAATTTTATTGATTAAAATGTGCAAATAACAATCAAATAAAAGGCAATGAAAAAAGTTATTCAACAAAGCAATCACCACATTTGTGGACTACCTTTCTTCAACGAGAAGGGAGTTTCTTAAGACCATGTTTGAAAAAATCTGAGTCAATTTTTGAGGTAAGGTACTGCCCCACCGCCTCCTCGACCTCGGCGTCTTCAATAAAGCGCCGCCCCCGTAAGAAGCCATTCGGGAAATAATAATTTAGTGGTAATTTTAAGTTCATGGTCTAAGGAATAAGACGGGGTGAAAAGCACTTTCCTATCAATGTATAAAGTAGAGTAATCAAAGTTGACATTTGAGTGCCAGATTGAAGCGGTGCTAGGACGTTAAAAAAAACCGCCACGAGGGGCGTTAAAAAAAAACCGCCACGAGCTATAGTCTGTACGAAAACTTTTTTGTTAGACTTGTTAGACAAAAAGTATAAAAGGCAAAATTGTTCAGAATTTTATGCTGATTCGAATGGTATAAAAAAGTTTCCGAAATTCTAACAAAAAGTTCGAAATATCTCCTAAATACCGAAAATTAGGGGTTTTAGGGGATATTTCGAACTTTTTGTTAGAAATTCGGAAAAATTTTTATACCATTCGAATCAGCATAAAATTCTGAACAATTTTGCCTTTTATACTTTTTGTCTAACAAGTCTAACAAAAAAGTTTTCGTACAGACTATAGCTCGTGGCGGCTTTTTTTAACGCCCCTCGTGGCGGCTTTTTTTAACGCCCCTCGTGGCGGTTTTTTTTAACGTCCTAGCACCGATTGAAGCATCCCTAAAGGGTGAAACGGGACCTATTTAACTTTCTATAAAAGTCCGGAAACGAATTTATTAATATTTTTATCACCAAGAATTAGTTAATACAGGATTATAGTTATTCTGCGGTCGCCAGCATGTGTCCGGGTTGCACGATTTTCGGGGTCGGATGTGTACATTGGAACGAAAAGCGCTGTCTGACCTCTTTTTTCTCTAATTGACCTTTAGAACAGAGAAGCAGAAAATGTGAAAGAAAAATAGAGAGGCGAAAAAGAGATGACACGTGTGCTCATTATGAAGAATGGTTGTACTGTAGTTCAATGGCTTGCTTTTCGTTCCAATGTGGACATCCTACCTCTGAAAGTCGTGCAACCCGGACACACGCCTGCGACCGCACTATATCAGATTAGGATTAGAAGAGAGGTATTTACCAAATATTTAGTCATGAAAAGACCCAAAATTTCATAAAGTACAACTTTTCGAACGAGTATGGATCGAGAGACCAAAATTAATTTTTTCACGGGCGTTAGCCCACCAATTTTTGCAGAATATAGCCCTAATTAACCTATTTTTCATTATATTTAATCATCTTTAAAATTTTTTTAGCTATTTCTTTTACTAGCCAGAATTGAAAGGCAAGTCATTTCTCGTTGCTGTTTTGGTGAACACACTTATGACCGGACCTTTATGAGACCAAAAAAATTTTCTTAGGAAAAGTTTCTGGAACCTATATTATTTCACAATAATAGTGCTATATCTTAGCTGTAATTTCGCCCGAAAAATTTCTCCGTACCATTTTCCATTATCAGCAGGACCTTTTTGTCCTTGATGAATGGATTTTTGGACTCCCTTTTAAGTTTGGTGCTTCTATGTCCTAAATGGAACTTATAGAATCGTTTTAATGTTATTATCCAAAGGAATACGCCCGTTATCAATGCTTTATAAAAGTTTAAGATCGCTTGCTTTGCATTTTTCCAGTTTTCGAGTTTAATGTGTAAAGTAGTATTGAATTTTATACTTACCTTCAGTCATTTTCTAGCTTAAAACTTTTTTGAAAAATGCTTTTATTGAGTAAATTTGGTAAGATACTGATGGGTAACATCCCAATGAATAGAATTTGCATAAAGAATTAACAGAAATACTTACAAACGATCATTTTTTATGCACCGACCTAGTAAAATCAGATGACAATAAACATGGATTGATTCAGATATAATAAATTTCTGATCAAATTACATGTTAAAAGTTAAAGGGAAGCCTCTTTCTTTTTAAGTCAAAAGCAAGGCAACTAATTTGATCATAATTGGGCAACGAATGATACGAAAAACTATGCCGCCACCAATGGAAATAACATTTTTATCTAATTTTTGTAGGGAAATAACAGTCTCTAAGTCAAAATCAAGCACCCAACTTGGTCAGAATTGAGCAAAGAATGAGAAAAACTATGCCCCTGACAAAGGGAAAAAATGAGGTTTAAATTAATGACCATTTTATTTAGATTAGTAATCATCGCTAAATTAAAATTATTACCATTATCAAAAATATTGGTATTTAATTAGAATTAACTAGAAGAAAGAAATTTTGCTAAAAATAACCAATATATACCATGAACTTCTCCTATTCCTTTTTCATTTCATATTTCGGCTGCTACCTACAGCGGCTTGACACACATGATATTTCGGCTGCTCATGCAGCGGTCTGACTTCATTTCTCTCCCTTTTCATTTCGGCTGCTACTTACAGCGGCTTGACACGCCTAATATTTCGGCTGCTCATACAGCGGCTTGACTTCATTTCTCTCATTTTCATATTCATCAATAGAATTAATATCAGTAAATGTGAAAATTTAAACTCTGTATTTACTATTGGTATTGGTTATTTATTTTTAATTCAGAGAAAAACATCATGTTCCCACTGATCGCTCGCAGAAAAATGCTTATGAAAATGTTCCAAGAAGAATTGGCAGAAGTAAAAGTGGAGAATCAATTTGTACTTCTATATGCAAACAAGATTTACATTTTTTTGATAAGTCCTATAATTTCAATCTTGAGATTGAATAGACCCCAAATATTTTTAGTATTGGTTTTGGTTAAATACAGTAATAATTTTGGGTTATGAATAACTCAATTTTTTATAATGAAGTTTTGGACTGACTAATTATAGATGCCAGAAATATTTAATTTTATATTGAGTAGGTTCCAAATAATTATTTTTGCCGTGAATAGTACCGGAAATTTTTAGTTTTGGAAGATCCAAAATTTTAAACACGCTATTGAGTATGTCCCAAAAATGTTTATACATTATATTTCTAACAGCATTCGTTAACTATAATAATAAAAAATTAATGAGATTGAATGATATAATTATAATTCTTTATTTTTGGTAATGGTATTGGTACCACTATTCATATCGATTAGTACTTATAATATATATTTGGGTTACCATAATTTCAAAGAGTTTACTTAATGATTTTTCTATTTGGTTTTTTAATTTTCATTGAATGCTGGCGGTTTAGTAAGGCTCGAAAGTATGATTGGCGAGCTAGCAAATCAACCGAGAGATGATGTCTCTATCCAAAGCGCTTTGCCTATTCTTTTTGCAAAATCAAGGTTTTAATTTTTCATAAAAGAATAATTCTTTAATTTTTAAGTTTTAGTTTGAATAAACAGCAAAAATATATATTAACCGATTATATTTTAGTTCAGTATTGATTAGCTCTAAAATTTCATATTAGAGTATATCGTAAATCCAACAAAAAAATTTTGGTTTTGGCATTGAGTATGTCCCTGATATTTATAGTCTTGGTATTGGTTTGTGTCGAAAAATTTAGTAAAATAGACTAGATTTCAATAATTTTTAAACTTGATATTGAGAGATCCTCAAATTTCAATTTTCCGCTTTGGCTATTCTGAGTAGTTTTTGAGTGAGTTAGAAAATATTTAGATTGTTTAGGTTCCAATAATTTTTAGTTTTTCGTAAGTTCCCTAAATTTTTAGAAATTATTTAGATCGTTTAGGCTCCAAATATTTTTAGTTTTACTTAAATGCCATAAATTTTTTACTAATTACTGTTGGCTATGAATTATACTCAAAATAATTTTAATAATGGTATCGGAAATATTGTAGTTTGTAAGACCCTAGTAATTTTTAAGCATGTTTCAAGTAGGTCCCAAAAATTTTTAATCTTGCTATTGAGGTTGTTTAAAAATAGACTAGTTCCATCTTAATTTTGGTAGTAAAATTTTTACTTGATACATTTGAAATAAAAATTTAACTTTTTTGAGTGGATCCCAAAAATTATTTGATATTATATATTAAAAAAGAGAGTAGGCGCCAAAAAATTTTAGATTACGATTGAGCAATTCAAAATATTTTTTACTCCTTGTAATGTTATTCATTAGTACACCAAAATTTCAATTGATGTTGAGAGGGTGTAAAAAATTGAATAGTTCCAAATAATTTTAATTGATTGAAAGGGTTAAATTTAGTCTTTTTATTGAATTAATATCGAAAAATTTAGAATTGATATTGAAATTTTTTAGTTGATCCAAATAATTTTTTGGAATTGGTATTGAATTTCTCAATGAAATTTTAGCATTAGTATTGACTTATTAGGTAACGGACTTTTTATTTTTGGTATTGAGTGGGTGCTGAAAATGTTTGATTTAGAGTATAAAATAGATACCACTAATTTTAATCTTTGATTTTTTTTTGCTATATTACTCCAAAAAATGAATTCTAAAAAATTAATTCTTATTAATGAACAGGTTCTAAAAATTTTTGCTTTAATTATTGAGTAGGTATAGAAAAAGTAACTAAGTATAGAGTCGTCCAAAAAATTTAGTGTCTTGGTATTGTAGAGGTTCCAAAAATTCTGAACATTGATATTTAATGTATTAAAAATATTGTTTTAACTCTTTTACTATTGAGGATGTCGAAAATATTTGCACTTGGTATTTAATTGGTGTCAAAATTTTTCCTAAAATTTTTTACTCTTGAGATTCACTTACAAAAAATAAAAAACATTTCGGCACGATCTAAAAATTTTGGACCTTTCAATGCAATGAATATTTGTTAGATCTTCAGCTCCCATTCAATGCCAAGACTAAAAATGCGATTAAAATTGAATGATAGAAGATGAACCCAAATTGGGCGAAAACATTGAACATTCAAGTTATACTCGTTCTAAGAATATACAAACAAAGCCTTATTTCATTAAACATGAAAGGTATGGATGTTTATGGTCATTAACAATTAATTATTTTTCTCTTTAGGTCACATTCAGAATATGAAAGGAATTTGAAGATGGAAATAGTTGTAAATGTGAAATGTGCCACCTTTCTTTTGCCTTTGATTGGCAAGCTAATGAAAAAGAAAATATCCAGGTTTATACTTTAAATAATAAAAATAAATGTCAACGAATAGCGTCACAGCTATAATTTTTAAAGGTTAACCGAACTTTTCAATTCCTACATCCAAAAATTATAGCTAAAGCATCAAGAACTTTGTGTAGTTAATTTTTTAAATACAATTACCAAAATTTTCACTCGTTCTAACACCAAACAAATAGCAAAATAATTCAATTTTTGAATTTTGGTTTGGTATTGGTTTTTTGGTATGGAATATATGGAGTTTAATATAAACACTGATCTCTGTATTGGTATGGATAGTATAGATTTTATAGAAACATTGGTCTCGATATTGGACAGCAACTAATATTTATTGAAAATTTGAAAATTAATAATGTTAAGAGTAACTAATAAATAAATCCTTTTATCTTCTATTCAGGACCGGTGTGAAAGGAATGCGAAGATGTAAAGTGGGAAAGATGCCGCCTTTTTTTGACAATTGACCAGCTTATGAAAAGAAAATATCAGGTTTTTGCTTTAAACTTTAAAATAGAAGATAAAATAGATTCGAAACAATACCGCTCGAAATAACAAAACAAAGCCAATAGCAAATATTTCAATACCAATATGGTTTCATTTAAGCATTGAGTGTTGGTTGGTATTGAATTTTGGTAGAAAAAACCTTCTTACTTTGCAATTTCTGAAACAAATATTTGGTATAATTTCCTAGTTTAATTTTTTTAGGATGTGATGTCTCAGTCGAATGATCTTATGACAAATTTTTTATAAGGTTTTTTATAAGGAATCTGTAATCAATTTATACTCATGCTGCGACATTCTTATTGATATACTGGGTGCCTACTTTCTTTGACCAACGTATGAAGAAGAAAATATACAGGTTTTTGCTTTAAATTTTAAAATATAAGACAAACTAAAAGTCGAACCAATACCACTCAAACCAATACCAACCAATAGTAAAAACAAAATATTTTAAATTTAATATACCTTTATTGATTGATTTCAATATTAAATAATGGCTTGTTTATTGGCTTTTTGGTATAAAAATCCTTATACTTCCGCTTTGATTGAGAAAGTTCTGAAAGAAAAATTTAGTCTAATTGCGTATTTTAGTTTTTTAGAGTAGATAATGTGTGGTGGGATAAAAATTTTGGTTTTGGACGAAGCGCGGTTCAGTCTTTAGGGGATGAGAGTGCACGCGAACTTCGACTTATTCGAAAACATAACGAATGACTGACCCTCGGTTTGGGTTTATTATTTCTTTCCATTTATAATTGATTTTAAATAGAGAAAAGCCAGACTTTGTTGTTTAATGGACTTTTACAGAGGAAGTACAGAAATGGACCGAAGAATGGATCAAACCAACTGCTTTGATAGTCCCTAACAAAAACTGTCACCAAAGACCTGAAATTTTTTCTTTCGCTCTCTATTTTCCTTTCCTTTTTCATACTCATATTTTATTAAATTTTCGAATCATTAATTGTTGGATTTTAAGCAGGAAATTATAGCACCACAGTATTAATAAGTAAAGTCGATATTTTTCGGAATTTATAATTTAAAATTTTTTTAAATTAAAAATAATATAATGCGACAGAATGTATTTTTTATATTATTCTATCTTTGTCATGTATTTTTGATTCGACTAAAAAATAAAAAAAAGAACGAATTTAAAGCGAAATTTCCAACATCCAAGATGCAGAAAAAAATTATGTTTTTATGAATCCGAATTTCGTTATTCAGCAGCATAAATTAGACATTGATGATAATTTCATATTCTGTTGATATTTCCATTCTAAAAATAAAAATATATAAAATAAAATTATTAAAAATACCAAAATTGTCTCAGGGAAATATACGAAAATGCATTTGGATTCTGTTTGACCAGCTTACTCTGACTAGATCTTAAATTAAAAAATTAAAAACATATATAATCTTTTTTTAAATTTATTTGGTTTTAGAAATAATAAATTGAAATTCCTCTCACTAAATTATAAGAGTTTTAGCCTTAATTTTTTTTAAATATTCCATAAAAATTGTAAGAATAATTTAAAAATATATGTTTTAATTAAGTTTACAATTTATAAATCATTATTTTTTTATAATTCGGAAGGATTACAAATATCCAAAATGAATAACCTTATAAAAATTGCGATAAATTTTAATTGTTTCATTTTTATCCAAATTTTTATTAACAAATTGACGAATTTTCGTGGATATTCATAAGAAAAAATACAAATGTCGGATTTGGGACAAATCCGCTGTGCGATGGAGACTCGCACATTGATCGGGATGATAATGATTGTTAGCCGAATGTGACGACAGTAAATTTTTATTTCTCTTCGGCCTTTCCCCCATCCCCAAACCAGTAAATTGCTGTTTTTATCCCCTTTTTGTGCTCCCTCCCTTGTCATTGAAATCCGCAACTGCAAATTCCATACGTAAAAACCCTCTGATCAGTCCCATGAACATTGTACCTTCACCAATCATGCACCAAATTCTTGTTCGCCTGATCCCTTTAAATACTCTAATCCGTCTCCCGAACACCATTTTGTTTAGCGGGAGAATTCTGCTCCCTTCATCCATTTCTCTCACTTGGGTCGCACGACCCAACGTTATTGTTCCTTTCCTACCATAATCCCTGTTCCATTATTGCCATTGAAATTCCCCCACATTTTCATTGTCAATTATGGATCGGTTTAATTACCCAAGTTTGAGTTTGAGGTGTTTGAATAAATTTATTTTTGGTGTTCGACTCTTTGGCCCACTCCCTACTCTCTCACCACTGACTTGGCGACCCTAACCCAGCAACAGCGTTGCATCCCAACTGTGCCAACCCCAGAGCGCACACAAATCTAATTTAACGCGAAATAAAACAGTATGTTCTTGATGTGCTATTCACTTTTTTGTTGTTTTCATTATACAATATTCGAATCTTCGGTGCCAGAATATTAAAAAAATCAAATTATGCATCTCTTAAACCAAAGCTCTTCAAAAGCAAATTGAAAGAATAAAATTTTCTCATTTATGGACTATAAAATTTTATTCGAATTTCATATATTTTTAAGAATTTAGACTTTTATTTAGAGGTTTTGTAGTCATTTGATATTTTTAGTAGTGACCCAGTTTGGAATTTTTATTCTTCTTCGCATCATTCAAAAAATTTCTCCATTTGAATTTGAATTTCTGAATTTTTTACCGTGCAATGCATTCCCGATCGATGGCTTTGCTATAAATTTTTATTCGAATTTCATATATTTTTAAGAATTTAGACTTTTTTATTTAGAGGTTTTGTAGTCATTTGATATTTTTAGTAGTGACCCAGTTTGGAATTTTTATTCTTCTTCGCATCATTCAAAAAATTTCTCCATTTGAATTTGAATTTCTGAATTTTTTACCGTGCAATGCATTCCCGATCGATGGCTTTGCTCAGCAAATTTCCGGTGCCACCACCATTGTTCACAAATCTGAGCCGATTATGCCAATATGCCAGAGATTCCAATTGTCTTTGTTGGCTGTAGAAGCTGATCAAGTCCATGTAATAAATATAATTGTTGAAGAATAAAACTGATCTTTAAAATTAAATAAAAATTAATATTAAATAAATAGAAAAATTTATGTAGTTCCAAGTTAACATGGGTTTTGTTCCATTTTTGTAAAGTAATTTTTTAGTTGGAAAAGTTATTTTGGTAAAATTTAAAAATAATTATTTTTATGCAAGATTTTCTGTTAAAATAACAAAAAAATAATTTTTTTTTGAATATTATAAAAATATTCTAATTTTTTTTGTGTGAAAATTGATATATTTTTGACCGTCTGACAAAAATAAGGTGAGAATTTTTGTAGCCAATTTTCAATGTTTTGACGACATAAGAGTAGTGTATTCATTAGTGCTCAAAAACACTTTATAATGATTTGTGTGGGGCCTTAAAAAATTTGCAAATGTTTTTATAAAAATTAGACTGATTTCAATGTTTTAACATAGCAAATTTATAAGCATTTAAAAAACATCTTAAACTTCCAAGCTTTTTAACAAATAATAAAAAATCCAGATTATTAGCTATTTTTTATTCTGTGATTTATAAATAATTTTTAATAATAAATTTGGGACATTATAAATTTCTGATCAAACAACACATTTTAAACGGATTTGTGAACTTATAAAAATGTTTTGAACAACGAATCGCCGTCATATTTTGACACTTTAAAACTAGTCGATCATCCCCGAAGACAGAAATTACATTCTTCATTAATGCATAATAAATATTTTGATCAAATATTACTTTAGTAATAATCACTTGAATGGAAAAATATAAAAATGATATCGTTAATTAAATTAATTAAAAAATATATAAAATTCTTTAAAATTGGGCAAATTGGACAGTAAATTAATAAACCGTTAATAAATTATTCATTGCATTTAAAGAGTGAGTGTTCTCTGAAAAATCAAGGTTTTATTTATTTATTTTTAAATTTGGGGAAAATAAAATGGCAAAATCGAGAAAAAACAAAAATTTTATTGATGCAAGAATTAACTTTCCATTCACATTTAACTTTTTACATAAGAATAATACCAGGCCAGATGCAAATAATGATGCTATGTCAACTTTTCATAACTTCATAGGGGATTGAAATAAGAAAAAAATAAAAATTTAAAAAAATGTATCCCGTGACATTTTGAGCTTTGTTATGTTTTTGGCCACTTCGCAAAAATAATGAGGAAAATATTGTGGCCAGTTTTTTGCTAGATGTTTTTGACATTTTTGACTTAAAAAACTTTATTATGGGTTTAAGCCAAAAATAAAGTCTATAAATGTATTCAATAAAATCTTTTTTAATCTTTAAAATGACAGTAATAAAATAGTGAAAACCGGACCCCCGCTCAGCGAAAAGGGGTAATTGCCCATCACAAACCATTTTTTAAAAATTCTTTAATTATGTTCCGAAATTTGTCCTGAATCTGCTTCGATAATTTTAATCTGATTTTTGATATGAATTCGCCCGATTTTTAATTTATGTATATCTACAGATCATAACTTATGACCCCATTATTTTATTTTATTCAGATAACAATTGACGCAAGTGACATTCCGTTTGACGCAGAAATACGTGTGTGTAACGCGGACGATATATATAACGGAAACCAACATATCCATGCAAAGTCCTAAAGGAACTAAAAGAGAAAATTGAGACGGAGATGGACAAAACACAAATTTTCGAAGTAAAATTTAAATCTAAATTTGAAAAAATGATTTTTATCCTTAATGAGAATGGGTGATTTTAATTCCTTTTCAATGATTATTTATTTTAAAAATAGACCCACTTCCTGAAATCAATCGATAAAAAAACTGAATAAACATGGCTTTACTTGGCCTGATCATTTCCCAGTTTTTTATTCGAAAATTTTTTCATTCAAATACCTATTACTACTATTAAAATCCATTTTCGTGTTTTTTAAATTTTTCAGGCTTTAAAAGCGGATGAAGAGTCGCATCAACGTGTCGTCGGCTTCCTCGGCGAACGCGCCAGCGATCCGGAGTACCGTGCGATGAGAGTTGCGTTAAAGAAGTTGCATGCGTTAGTACTTTACGCACGCATCTATCGCACGCTTCTGGATGTGTTGATGCAGAACGACGAAAAGGCAAAATTTTTTATTATTTTTTAAAAAATTTTGGCCTTTAAATTAAGAAATTTAAAATGGATTAAACCATAATTACCGGGATCTTTTTTCATAAAATTGGGGGAAAATTAACGAAAAATTCTCCTTAATTTAATTATTTATAACAATATCACATTTTTATTTAGAAAAAATCCAAAGAATTTATTTTTCATTTTTTAGAATGATTCCATGGCCTTCGAGAAGCATTGGTTGGAGTCGATGGCCATGCAATTGGAGACCAAGTTTAATGTCGAAAAGTACCGAATTAGCCATTATTCGGAGCCCGAACATGTCAAGCAGTTCTGCATGTCCCAATTGAGACCCCACTTAGAAAAATTGGACACTTTGATGGGAAGCAAGAAACAGTGAAAATGAAAATCCATATTTTTTTTCTCTCCTATTTCCGATGAGTAGAAAATATATAAAGAGATTGACATATATTTTCTTTTTTTTCTACATTTTCCCAATAAATAAAGATTATTTCACTTTCCTAATACATATTCTATTTATTTATTATTTAATATTTAATGAATATCCTAAAATTAAATTTTCCATAGGTTTATCATTATTTTTCGCTAGAAAATGGAGTATTGGGTAATTTTGGTTTTCTTAAAAATATCATCTTACAAGGGAAGGATAAAACATGTTAATCGCGGATCAATTCGAGACCCGTACAATATTGTAGAGCATCTACAAGTTCCGTTGTAAATTTTAATATTAGCGGCCCTCGTCCACAAGAAAAAAAGTTATGAGTATTTCTTGATCCGCGATCCGCGCGGGTCAAGGGTTTGCGTGCGAGTGAAGACGCGCGGGAAAAATGAATAATCATTTGCCAAAAAAGGATGGCGTAAAAAATATATTGGACCATATATTCGGATGGATCATTTTCTACAATATATTGAGTTTATGCCTGAATAACCACGAATAATTTAATGCGGTAGCCGTAATGTTGACTATAGTGAAATATATATGTATCAACAAACAATTTCCAAATTAAATATATCTTTATATGAAAATTCTAATGATATATTTTATAACAATTTGACATGACATTTAATCGCGCATATGATAACTCATGACAAAATGTTTTTGGCAAATGATCATTCATTTTTCCCGCGCGTTTTCACTCGCACGCACACCCTTGACCCGCGCGGACCGCGGATCAAGAAATACTCATAACTTTTTTTCTTGTGGACGAGGGCCGCTAATATTAAAATTTACAACGGAACTTGTGGATGCTCTACAATATTGTACGGGTCTCGAATTGATCCGCGATTAACATGTCTTATCCTTCCCTTGCTAGCTAAAAGTCGCTGTCATGTCTTAAATATTCCCAAAAATAAAAACCTATGTGTTTATTTATAATAAATAACATGAATTTATTGCATCCGGAGTGAGAATGTATATTGAATATTATTTGTTTATTTATATTATGACTGGCTATTGACGCATTTCCATAATCAATATTACCAATATATATGAAATTTATACCATTAGATGGCTTACTTGTTACATTTTATTCTGAACTCTAATTAATAATTTTTGATTTGATTTAGATGTATTATATATCTTACAGTTTAATCTTATTGGGTAAATTAAAATTAAGTTGAATATGCAGTTCAAAAAATAAAATTACTTTACATAAATTTATGCATATACAGGGTGACCAAAAAGTCCTTGCACACTTTTGTTTTGTCCGTATCTTTTTTCCCAAATGAGCGAATATTTAGAATTTTTTTTTAAATTGTAGCCCATTCAATTCTCTATAAAATCTACGCTTTGAATTTTGGAAATAACTTTATCCAAATAGGGAAAAAGAGCCTCCATAATATCAATCCTACTTGGCTTCTCTAGGGTGACTGCCTACCAAATTATCAAAAAATTCCAGTAAAATATTTTCAAAGGAAAAAATCAAATTTTATGCATAGGGAGTATGGCACATTAGAGTACTTCAAAAATGAGCGAAAGATCTAGGTTGTCCAGGACCAAACGTATCCGGTACAGGTTCAGTAGCGAGTGGACAGCAAACCTCGGGTTTCCATGAGAAGATTCGAATACTAGACCGGGATTAAAAGGAAATCAATCTGACTAAGGGCCAAAAATGAGCTATATATCGGGCTCTATAGACCCTAAAAAATTCAGCTTAGCTTGCGAATAAAATGAAGAATTTCAGCCCCAAAGATGTCGATTGCTCCTCCAGCGGCACGCAGGTACCCCCCATCCTTCTCCCAGACGATAATTTTTCACAATCGAAGCCTATCCATAATCATCTAAATGACAAAATAGGGACAGAAAAAAACTGCTCTTTCTGATCGTATAGTCAGTTATTTCAAAAAAGCCCTATAAATTATGGTTTGGGCCGGAATTTCACAATGGGCAGAAAAACGCTGATTTTTGGGTGCCTAGAGGTCCAAATCAACAAAATTTCTCATATATGAGAAAATCTCCGGGGCATTTTGAAACCTCGTTCTATAGGCTACTTTTAGGGCCAGAGTTGAAATTTTTCATTAGGATTTAGCACCCACCTACAGAGCTCACGAAATTCAGACCTGGTGCCGGACCCATCTGCCCGGGTTCATATCATCCCATGAATGGCCTCCCTATTCTCCTGATATGAACCCGATGGATTATTCCATCTGGGCTATTTTGAAGACCAGGGCCTGTGCTACTCCTCATAAAAATTTGGAGTCTTTGAAGCAGGCCCTTCTCCGAGAATGGGACAAAATTCCGGTCCAAGGGCTGCGTGCCATCGTTGAAAATTTTTCCTCACGACTTAGTCTCTGTATCCGGGCCAAGGGCGGACATTTTGAAACTTAATGATTGTAATTGTACCCCACATTGTTGCGCATCTTTTCACAATATTTGATTGTTATTTTTATCAATTAATAAAAAAATATTTAATATTAAATGTGTGCAAGGACTTTTTGGTCACCCTGTATATATTTAGTATTTTTGTCATCAAATATCATTTCCAATTGTGCGGAGATCAGTCCTGATCTGGTGCCCGATCTGATCAATCATACTCTTCTGAATGATGTCCGGTCTATGGACGCAAACAAAACTGATAAAGGCCAAATTTGGCGATTTTTTGCTGGTTTTAGTAGAAAATTTCGCGGATTATTGGGTACCGACGGAAGTGAAGTTGGAGTTCAAATGATATCAGGAAAATCTTGGAAAAATTTCCGAGGAAATTTTTCTTTTTTCATAAAAAATAATCTTTGATAAATTACTAACTTGGAATTGTCAGAGCTTGATTTAAAAAAATTAAAATAAAATTAAAGAAATTTACAGACAAAATGGCTTTAATATTCCAAAAATGTCTAACTATTTAATTGCGCTATATTAAATGTTAAAAATTTATAGAATCATACAAAAATTTAAAACCCATATGATAATAGAAAAAATCACTTTTTGTTTAAAAAATTGTTTAAATATTAAAAATATTTAAAATAAATTATAGATTTTATTTAAGAATTTTAATCAAAAATCGGAGCTCAATCTTGAAATTGGGCAACTTTTGCCTCCGGCGATCCAATTCTTCGCTCTGATCAGATTTCGTTACTATTTTTCACGGCCTGAAAAACCAGCCCTTAGAGGTATAGCCGGTCCATTGGAGGTCGAACTCGAGCTTTGTCAGGTAATAATTATTTTAATTTTATGGAGTCAAAAAAAATAAAAATTATATAAAATGAGAAATATGTTCATGGAAATTTTAATGATTGATACTTTAAAGTTCGTTATATGAAATTTCCAATTAATACTTTGAACCAAAATCCATAAAAATCCGAAAATTTTCTCTAAATCCAAACAAAAAATAATAATAATTTTGTAAAAATTTGAATAAATTATTTTATTGAATCAAATTTCACTTCGTTTTTTAAATAAATTTTGTTCAGGAATCCGAAACCTGTGAACTTTTATCGGATCTTATTTACCAAATTAATAAGAACCCTTGTGAAGATGACTTTTTGAAGACATTGAACACGATAATTAACGCGGCACCAGGAGGCTTAATGCCATGGGGTACATTTTTATTATTTTCCAATAGTATAATAATAACAGATGACAATTTTTTTGAAAAATTATTAGAAAAGGTCTTCCGTAGATTGAAAGAAATGACATTTTGCATTCTAATTTATAATTTTCATAGATTTCGATCGTTTTTCATAGGAAAATAAACCATAGTTCAAATAATAACCAAATTTTTCGGAATAAAATAATGAAATTATAATCTTGGGAAAAGTGTTTTTTTCATAGTTACCTATTTCAGATAAGAATCAAAATTTTTCCTATTTTCAATGCATTTGTTTTAGCTTACCTTTTAGCTTACCAAATATTTTTATTTATTTATGTCATAGACAAAGGTGCTCGTGGCGAGTATGAAGAAATTCGAGGACAACTGAACATCATCTATTCGCTGGTATTGTATATCAGAATGTATCACAACTTTTGGGATTCACTACAACAATCAAAAATGGTTAAATTATTTGTTAAAAAATTATTTGTTAAAAAATTATTTTATTTTTTATCATCAACATAATGGGATCATACAATTTTTTTTTACTAAATTTTAAATTTAAATATTCAAATTCAAATATCTGATTAAAGAAAAAATAGAAATTAAAATAATTGTTTAAGGAATCCAACCACCTTTATGTCTCAAATTGGCTTCATGCCATGTTGAACAGTTTGGCAAATGATTACCATGGGCAGAAATCTGATTACGTGTCCTATGTCGGGAATAAGCCATACAAACACATCAAACAGCTGATAGACAATGAGTTGAAGGCCCATCTGGAGCAATGTGATCGGATGGTCCATGCTTTATCCAGCTTGTAATAAAAAATAGGAAGTGTCAATGGTAGGCAGTGCATTTGTCAAAAATCCATCGTATTATTCCGATTACATTGTAGACGATTTAATAGCCTATAAAGTTTTAATATTCTATAAAAATTTAATATATATTTAAATAATTAATCTGATTGACAATAATAAACTTCGATGGATTAAATATAAATAATATTTAATTTTAATCATTTGTGAACATACTGAATTTACTGTGTTTTCGGCGATAGTTGTTGGGGTTCGGTGCACCGGTTTTCACAGCCGCGCTATCAAAATGGTTGTAACTTTTTTCAGGTAAAACATAGAGAATTTAATTTGGTGTCAAAAGATAGCCCTAAATGTCTGCTATAATTTTGCAAGAACAACTAATCGATTTGGACAAGTAGAAAAAAAGTTATGGCCAAGTTAAACCATAAAATCGTGGTTTTGGCCAATGGTCTGGCCATAACTTTTTTCTGCTTGGCCAAAACGAATAATCTTTTTTGCAATTTTATAGCAAACATTTAGGGCTATCTTTTGACACCAAACTCACTTCTCTATGTATTACCTGAAAAAGTTACAACCATTTTTATAGCGTGGCTGTGAAAACCGTTGTTCCGGTTGGGGTTATTGTTGTTGCTGCTGTACAAATTGTCTAAATTGCAGCTTAAATTTTTGGCTAATAATGGAATCATATAAATACCATATAATAAGTTATGTTTCTAACATTAGAATATGATAATCGGTTTAATGTGGTATTCATTTTTGGTTATTTATGAGATTTAATTTTTTAGTATAACAACTGAAAGTCTACTAGGTAGGATATTATTGTGGATGCCTTATTGTTATTTTATAATTATATAAATATTTTTAACATTTTGAAAATACAATATTAATTCCATGGTTACCTGTGTCACGATGGGGACCACAATGGAGCTGCTTACTAAAAATTTAAATAGGTTATTACATTTTTTAATTTTTGAACCCGATCGATAGTCCAACTGGAAGCCATGAAAAGTGCCGTTGAGTTGTTCGGCAACTTTCAGGATCAGCACAACCTCCGTGTCGATGTCCCCATAAATAGTTCCATTGGAGGCGCAACAGAGACGGGCTCCTTGGACGTGTTATCATATTTTAGTGCTTTTTTAAAAAATTTTAAAATTTGATGATATTTATGCAGGCATATCTCATAAACATTATCAATCTCTAATAACATGGCATGTGTTTGATCTGATCATCTATATATTAGCTATCTTAATAACATACATAGGTAAAAGAGTTCATTAAAATTTTACAGCTCCATACAATATTATCCAGTGAATTTGTGCCAAGTAATTGACTTCAAATATATTCTTGTCATATATTATAATCCTGATGTGATATCTTATTAGGCTCCATAATTAATATGTTTTTATAGATTACTATATTCAAAAATCTTTAATGTACACAATTTCTTGCCGATTAAATAATTTATTGGATTATATATTTTGTCAATTTTTTACCCGTGGCAACTTTGTCCTGTTTGGCCTTGACTTCCAGATAGCTTGTACATGCATCGGAGCATGGAAATTCCATTTTTGAGATGTCCAATTCAACGCGATGGGCTGGCAATTCGGGCTAAAATCTATATATTATTTTGTTTAATATCAATTATAGCTAAAAATTTGTGAAATTTTTTGAATAAAATTATTGATCTTAAAAGATAAAAGTGGAATAAAATATATTTGATTCATACAACAATTCGCCAATAGCATTGGGCTCCAGGCTTTAATTCAGGCACCGAAATTGTACCATTCCATTCGCCGGCCGCCAAAAATCCGGTATTTATACAAGAAGAGTCAGCTTAATATAATTAAGATAGATAAATAAAATAATTTATCGTAAAAAATTGTTATAAATTAAGTAAGAACCTCATTGTGTGTGATATCCAAAAATAATATACATCAATCAACGATTTTATTAACCTAACCGTAAGATGTTCTTTTATTTTATATAAATAATGAATTTAATTTTATTTATTGATTTGGAATTTAGAAAAATTAACTGCTCATAGGAGTTTCTTGACAGAAGTCGCCTGTATATCCCTGAAAATTTAAACATTTTAAAGGGTTGTTCTATAACGAAATCCTTTGATCACCTCAGGGCATCGACAATGCTCACACCTCAGTGGATAACCACCATTCTGGCACTCGAGCTCAACTTGGCAAATTTCTTGAAAATTTCAAAATATCATTGTTCCATCGAATGAATATTTTCGTGGTGCGAAATTTGCGGACGGAAAATTGCGGACGGAAATTTGCGGACGGAAAATTGCGGACGGAAATTTGCGGACCAACCATCAAAAAATAAAAAATTATCAACAAAATCAAATTTTTAATTTCAAATTTTAGGTCCTTTTCCTGCATTACTACGAAACATCAGAATTACAAAAAACCTAATGCTATTTTTTTTAAATTTTTATGAGCTTTTTTTAGAATTTCATGTACTTTTTAAGTTGATCTACCAAATTTTTTCCGATTTTTTTGAAAATAATTTTTCTCATCCTAAATTTTTCTTAGGATCAGTTTTTATACCGAAATGAATTCTTCTATATATTATATGTACAATATTATTTAAAAATAAATAAAAACCTTTAAAACACATAAAAATTAAT
>LDKF01000210.1:83027-93458 GCA_001026735.1 Rotylenchulus reniformis | reverse complement strand
TGCGCGTGTCAAGAAGGTACGCATGTGTACATGTGCGTGTGTCAAGAAGGTACGCATGTGTACATCACCAAACATATTTAAGCATTCATCCTCATAGATCATGTTAAATGCATTTTACACCATTTATTGTTTTGGATAAAAAATAAAATTTAAAATTTTGAGTAATAAATGAAAAGCTAAGATGTCGAATAAATGAATGGAAGAAAAAATGTCATTTTTAAGTAGAAAAGTGCAATATTAAGGAAAAGAAGATGCACATAGATGAAATATTAGTAAATTTTGGTGAAAAATAACCAAATTTTCATTTTTTGGATGGGGAGGGGGGTGTGGGATGCACGAGTGTAATGGGTACGCGCGCGTAACGAGTTTACATGTGTACATTACAAAGCATCTTGGTCACTCATCTCTCCCCCCTTGTCTTCGGTCATCTTAATTTTGGGGTGAATTTTAAATTATTGACTAATAAATACTAATAAATACTTCTCCTGTGCGAAATATTAAGCTAGAGAAAATGAAATTAAGAAATGGAAATGCTTGTGGATTCAAGGTTAAGACGAAGGATTGAGAGATTTTGGGGGTTGGAAAGTGCAATAATAAGCGTGAGAAGATTAACAGTGGTTTAAATTAAGGTTTTTTGCTTTTAATTAGTTAATTTATAGTCTGCTCATGGCGAGGGCACGCGTGTGTATAACGTGCGCATGGCGAGAGTTCGTGTGGGATGGGATGTGTACGCGTACCCCAGAAAAGTATTGTTTTGAGATAGTGTTCGATACTTACCATTGTCCAAATTCGATATCGGGTTTTTAATCCATTTGGTATCATTTATTCTTTCAAATGAAATTTGAAGATAATATTTTGATATAATCAAAGCATGGAAGTTATTGAGAGAGAAATGTCAGTTTTGGTTTAGAAAAGTGCAAAATTAAGCTCTGGAAATTATACATAGGTGAAATATTAAGGAATTTTGGTGCAAATTAGCCCAAATTTATATCTTTTTGGGGTGCGTGTAAGATGCGAATGGGCACGCGCGCGTGACGATTATACATGTGTATAGCATCAAGCATCTTGGCTCAGCTCAAATCCCCCAGTCGTCTTCGGTCTCATCTTAAATTTGTGTGAAATAAAAATAGTGGATAATAAATACCTTGATCGGCTTTCTCCTGGATCGGCAATTCAGCAAAGAGATTTTCATCTATCCAAATTGGGAGAGAAAAGGAAAGTCTTTCAAGAGTTCCAGCAGCTCAAGAGGGAAATATCGGTCTTCAGCTCCGTCTGAAAAGCATTCGATAATGCAGACATGATATGGGTGGTGAAGCTTAACCTCCATTGATCTATTGAACATAAACTTTTTACCTTGATCCTGTGTCGTGTATAGTAATCTACCTCAATACAGACGGTAAAGGTGCCGGGCATGCGACCATAGACCATTAGAGCGTCTGCTCCTTGCTAGGTCAATCCTCCGATAGCCAAGGATTTCTTGAAGCCTTCAATGCTCTTATTGCCGAGCTTGGAATAATTGGTCTTTTCAAGATCAAGGCAAAGGTGGGTAAAAAATGATCAATTTTTAATTATTTTTCTATAGAACCACACAAACAAATACAACGGAAATGTCCTGGATTGGTGCTTGCTCCGTTTTCGTCCACTGACTGGCTGAAGAGGAAGCACCCGAAGTGGACCAACTACCGAACCAATCGCAAGAGGAACCCCAGACCAAAAAGGCCAAGATGGCGAAAAGGATGAAGATATGAGGGAATTAGGGAGGCTGAGAATGATCAGAGCGAAATAACCAATTAAATAAGAATATCATAAATTTAATCATTTTTGTAAGAAAATCTTAATAAAAATTGAGCGAAAAAATCTTTGTCCAATATTATAAGAACTTAATTATATTATTTGTGCGTCTTCTTTGGTCCCTTTCCCTCTCCCTCCTTTTGGTCGTTCTATGGCATCATCGGTCGTCACATTCTCTCCCTTCGTCTTCCGTTCATTTTCCCTCATTGGATTATGCCATCCCCCTCCTTCTGCCTCTCTCCTTTTCTTTCTCTTTATCTTTCTCTCCCTTTCTCTCACTTTATCTCTTTTTTTNTTTTTTTCTATCTTTCTATATTAAAGACCCCTTTGATGATACCGCCTATCAATAGGCATTGGCTAATGCGGTAAGGATGGTGCTTGAGATCTTGTGGGCTAGTGTGCGAACCCTTTGGTGCTAATGCCAAGGTATTAGGCATTAAGCAGACTAGTGTGCAAAAAGCACTTTGATGATACCGTCTTTCTCTCATGCTAGTGCGCGAAAAAAAACTGATGATAACGTCTTTCTCTTACTCTCTCCCTCCCTACCTTCGGTTTCTCTCTCCTCCTCTCTCTCTGTTACTGTATCGCTCTTTTTCTTTCTGTCTCTTTATCTCTGTCTCTCTCCCGCAACTCATTCTCTCTCTCGCCTTCTATCTCTCTCTCTGACTCTCTCTCTATCCCCCTAACTTCTGTCTCTCTCTCCCTCACCTCTGTTACTCTATCTTTCTCTCTTTATCTCCTTCTCCCTCACTTCTCTTTCTTTATCTCTCTCTGTCTCTCTCGCCCTTACTTCTCTCTCATTCTTTTTCTCTCTCTCCCTCTCTCCCTTTCTCTTGCTTTATCTCTCGGTCTCTCATTCTCTCTCTCGCTCCTCACTTCTCTCTTTATCTCTCTTTTTTCTATCTTTCTATATGAAAGACCACTTTGATGATACCGCCAATCAATAGGCATGGGCTAATGCAGTAAGGATGGTGCTTGAGGCCTTGTTAGCTAGTGCACGAAAACCCTTTGATGCTAATGCCAAGGTAATAGGCATTAAGCAGGCTAGTGCGCGAAAAGCACTTTGATGATACCGTTCTGACTCTAGTGCGAGAAAAACATTGATGATAATGTCTTTCTCTTACTCTCTCCCTCCCTACCTTGGTTTCTCTCTCCTCCTCTTTCTGTTATTGTATCTCTCTCTTTTTCTTTCTGTCTCTTTATCTCTGTCACTCTCCCTCAACTCACTTCCCTCTCTCGCTTTCTATCTCTTTATCTCTCTCTGACTCTCTCTATCCCCTAACTTCTCTCTCTGCCTCTCTCTCTTTATCTTTCTTTTTCTGTTTCTCTCTCTCTTTATCTCTATTTGCCTCTATCTCTCTCTATTTCTATCACC
Organism: Rotylenchulus reniformis; assembly: GCA_001026735.1. Lineage (NCBI taxonomy): Eukaryota > Metazoa > Nematoda > Chromadorea > Rhabditida > Hoplolaimidae > Rotylenchulus > Rotylenchulus reniformis. The sequence goes on along the minus strand of LDKF01000210.1, from coordinate 90,292 downwards.
ATCTTTCTCTCTTCTACCTTCTCTCTTTCTCTATCTTTCTCTATATAGTCTTTCTCTCACGCTAATGTGCGAAAATCACTTATGATACCATCTTTCTCTTACTCTCTCTCTCTCTCTCACTAACTTCTGTTTCTCAATCCTCCTTCTGTTACTGTATCTCTTGTTCTTTATGTCTCTTTATCTCTCTCTCTCCCTCAACTTACTTCTCTCTCTCGCTCTCTCTTTATATCTCTCTGCCTCACTCTATCCCTTTTTCTCTATTTTCTATATATAAACCCCTTTTGATGATACCGCCAAATCAATAGGCATTGGCTAGTGTAGTAAGGATGTTGTTTAAGAACTTGTGGGCTAGTGTGCGAAACCCCCTTGATATTACAGGCGTGGAGTGGTGCCTTTTGATGATACTGTCTTTCTCTCTCTGCCTCTCTCTCTCCCTCTAACTTCTCTCTCTCCCCCTCACTTCTGTTATTCTATCTCTCTATCTTTCTCTCTCTTTATCTCCTTCTCCCCACACTTCTCTTTCTTTTTCTCTCTTTCTCTCTCTCTCTTTATCTCTCTTTGCCTCTCTCTCTCTCTCTCTCTCTCTATTTCTCTATCTTTCTCTATATAAAAAAACCCTTTGATTATACCGCCAAAGATGGCCTATAGGTGTGGGAAAATGCGGTAAAACACCATTAAATGATAGGTCTGTTGGTGGTTTGGCGGCACCCTTTGATCTTAGTGTCACCCTCGTGAGAGGGATGATTGATTGCTCTCCCTCCCCCCTCGCTAATCAAACCAATTAGGGTATAAGCGGCACTTTTTGAGATGTTAGTGGCATTCCCGTGGAGAATGATATAGAAAACCTCTATATAAAAACCATTTGATGATACCGCCAAAGGTGGCCAATAGGTATGGGCTAGTGTATGCCAATAGGTATGGGCTAGGTATAGTTAGTGCAGTTGATGATACCGTCAAAGGGGTCTATTGGTGGTTTGTCGGCATCCTTTGATCCTAGTGCCACAGCTTTCTCGTTGTGGTAAAATGCTAGGTCTATTAGCATTTGGCTGCACCCTTTGATCTTAGTGCAACCGCCTTCTCGTTGCGGTAAAATGATAGGTCTGTTGTAGGAATAGCGGCACCCTTTGATCTTGGTGCCATTCCCGCAGGGATGAGATTGCTTCCTCCTACTCCTCGTTGCGTATTTAAAATTGCTATAAAATATATAAGATATAGGCTACATCCTTTGATCTTAGTGCCACCGCCTTCTCGTTACGGCGGGGTTGGAATTGCTGTAAAATGTATAAGGTATACGTGGCATCCTGTTTATATTCTTTCCATTTAACAGAAAATAACAAGGAATTCCCCATCAAAATGTTTCTCATGGCTCAATGAGGCGTTTTGGATAAAATTGATTAGTGTGAATAAGATAGAATTTTAGATGCTAAAAAGTTATAAATTTATTTTAGAATATTATAGATCAGTTTATTACCATTTAACAAGCAAAATTATAAAAAAATATATTAGTAAAAACATTTAGCAAAACGGTTCAGAATGATTTACATAAAATTTACCCATAAACTACGCATTAAAAAAGAGTTTACCGTAAATGCTCTAATATAAGACCGGGGTCTTATATTTTTCAAACCTCATCAGAGGGGGTCTTATAATAGAGCAGGATCTTCTATAATTTCAGAGCAGGGTCTTATAATTTTCAAACCCCGGGATTGGAAAAGTTGATTAATGATTAATTTTTTTTTGAAAATTTATTTTTAAAGAAAATAATTTTTTCAACAAAAAGAAATAAAGGCAAATTCGGGAAAGTATGCTTTACAATTTCACTGATTCATCAGTCAAAAATCCAAAATTCGTCAAACCTTATTAGCCCAATCCCTCATCAAAAACTTTTTATTGCGCAATGGTCGACTGGATTTATCTAATCGTTTCCTTTGATTAAAATAAGAACAGAAAAATGGCAGACTTAGAGCCTTTGATTGATGTTAAAAAAGTTTCCCGAACCATCTCTCCCTCAAATTCTCTTTCTTTATTCCTCATTATCTCTCTGCCTCTCTCTGTCTCTCTTTCTCTCTCTCTTACTCAACTTCTCTTTCTCCATCTTTTCCTCAACTTCTCTATCTCTCTCACTCATCACTCCCCCTCTCTCTCTCTTTCTCTCTCTCTTACTCAACTTCTCTTTCTCCATCTCTCCCTCAACTCTCTCTCTCTCACTCATCTCTCTCCCTCTCTTTTTCTCTCACTCGACTCTTTCTCCATCTCCCTCACTCTGCCTCTCTCTCTCTCTCTCTCCCTCAACTTACTCTCACTATCTCTCTCCTCTCCTTTCTCTCTCTTTATCTATATCTCTCTCACTTCTGTTTCTCTCTCTCTCTCCCACAACTTCGTTTTCTCTATCTATATTTGTTTTGCTCTCTTTTTCTCTCTCTCTCCCTCAACTCTCTCTTTCTCTCACTCATCTCTCCCTCTCTCTCTCTCACTCAACTTCTCTTTCTCCATCTCTCCCTCAAATTCTCTTTCTTTGTTTCTCATTATCTCTCTGCCTCTCTCTCCCTAAACTTCTCTTTCTCTCTCTCTCTCTCAACTTACTCTCACTATCTCTCCCATCTCCGTTTTCTCTCTTTATCTTTATCTCTCTCACTTCTGTTTCTCTCTCTCTCCCCCCAACTTCGTTTTCTCTATCTATATTTGTTTTGCTCTCTTTTTCTCTCTCTCCCTCAACTCTCTCTTTCTCTCACTCATCTCTCTCCCTCTCTCTCTCTCACTCAACTTCTCTTTCTCCATCTCTCCCTCAAATTCTCTTTCTTTGTTTCTCATTATCTCTCTGCCTCTAAGGACGATGCCTGAGGCCCTACCCACCTACCCTCTCTCCGGGAAAATGATTTATGAGTGCAGTAAAGGTGTTAAAACCCTTTGAGTGTTAAATCTCTTTGATCTTACCGCCTAAGGTGTTAAACCACTTGATCTTACCGTCAAAGGTGACCAATAGGTGTGGGTAGTGTGGTAAATCCCTTTGATCTTGCCGACAAACAATAGGCTTTGGCATCCCCCTTCCCCGGGAAAATGATTTATGGGTTTTTATCTAGTGCGGTAAAACCCTTTGATCTTGCCGACAAAGGTGAACAATAGGTGTTGGCTACTGTATGAAAACCCTTTGATCTTGCCGACAAACAATAGGCTTGGCAGCCCCCTCCCCCGGGAAAATGATTTATGAGTTTTTATCTAGTGCGGTAAAACCCTTTGATCTTGCCGACAAACAATAGGCTTGGCAGCCCCCTCCCCCGGGAAAATGATTTATGAGTTTTTATTTAGGTCGGTAAAACCCTTTGATCTTGCCGCCAACGATTTCGAAATCCGGACCAAAGGATGGGCTAATCGATAAAACCCTTTGATCTTGCCGCCAACGATTTCGAAATCCGGACCAAACCAGGTGGTTAACTACTTGCGGGCTGAAAGATTATTTATTTTTAACTAATAATTTTAATGTTGGGTTCGGCGAAGGCGAGCCCAACAATAAAATTTCTAGTTAAAAATTAATAATTTTCAGCACTCACCTATTGAACCGTCTACCAGTACTATGAGCCGGTTAAATACATTTTGCATTTTGTTTTTTCCATTGATTTCTATGCATAAAATTTAATTTTGAAAAAAAAATTTTTTGACGTAAAAAATTACCGACGTCAGAAAGTTGCGTCAGATGACGCCTGACGTCAAAACGGACGTCAGATTCGGATTCAGCGTCAAAAACTGACCCTAGGATGTGATTTTGGACCATTTTTGGGGCATCGAATTTTTTTCCAAAAAAGGGGGGATACCAACAGCAGTATAGCCGGAAAAAGAAACAAACAACAATATGTAATTTAACATGGAATGTTTACGCGTCATAAAATCATAGCGCCGAAAATAAAATTTGATTTCTACAGGATTTTTACTAGAGATCGGCCTGGGTCTGGGCCCAGCCTGGGTTTTTCTGGGTTTTTTTGGGTCTGGGCTTGTCTGGGTTTTCTGGGTCTGGTTTTTTTCTGGGGTTTTTGCCGGTCTGGTTTTTTTCTGGGGTTTTTGCCCAGAAAAAAACAGACCCAGGTTTTTCTAAACCCAAAAAACCCAGACCCAGGCGTTCAGACCTGGGTTTTTCTGGGTTCTGGGTTTTTCAAAATTGCCGATTTTAAAGATTTTTTTTCTGAAAAAATAGAAAATTTCTTGGTAAAATTGAATTTTTTTTACTCCAAATTTGTAATATATTAATTCATTTATTTTACCTTGATACATATTTTACATTATTTTTTTCCATTTTTATGAATTGAATTTTCAAAATCACACATTATGAAAAAACCCAGGACCCAGACTGGGCCCATACCCATTTTGACTTGGGTTTTTCTGGGTCTGGGTTTTTTCTGGGTCTGGGTTTTTGCCCAGAAAAAACCAGACCCAGATGTTTTTGAAACCCAGACCCAGGTTTTAAAATTCTGCCGATCTCTAATTTTTACGCCGATTTTATTTATATTCTATATGTTGTAGCCTAGATTCTGCATTAATCGGCTAGATTCTGCATTAATGCAAAAATCGGCTAGCCGATTCTGCATTAATCATTTTTGGTCGAGTGGAGATGACCAAAATCACCCTTCTTCCTCTAGCGTGGGTTCGAATCCTGAGCGAGTAAAATAATTTCTTTGGACAGAATAGGGTCAGAATTCAAAGAAATTTGTTGTGTTAAAATTAATATTTCTTTATTTTTAATTTTGTTATTGCTGATTTACAAGTTAATTTAATGACATCAAATATTAATTTAATGGTATTAAAAATGATGTTCAGAAATTAAAAAAAAAAATTCGGCTAGCCGAATGCGCATTCGACTAGCCGCCGATGCAGAATCGGCTAGCCGAATGCGCGGCTGAAACAGGGCTATGCGAAACTTCGTGCTTTTTTTCAATGTTAGCAATAATTTAATTAGAAATGAAAGCAGAAAATGCAACATTTTACAAAGTGAGGGAAGATGACAATTAACAATCACGTAGGTATATACAATATAATACATACATTAGATAGTCTGACAAACATACAATGGCCAATAAATCACAGATTAGGTAACTTGCGTCTGTCATATCTTGGATTTCCCTCCCTTTCCATTTTATCAGCGCTCCAATGACCTCTAACATTCGACTGCGTCCATTTTTTCACTTTCACAAAACCGCGTCATCCTCAGTTTCAATGTGATCCAAGCAAGGAAATGGCTCGTAGTTATTGGCGACAGAGACATAAATGTCCTTAAATGTTTGAAATTCATTAAAAGATCCAGAAAGAGTCAGAAACACTCACGTAGAAGGTAACCAGCTGACCCAAATTGCTGAACAACGGCTCACCATCAATGTCGACGCGCCAATGCTGGCCAGTACCAACACGAAGAATCCGGATGTGGCTGAATAGCACAAAGATGACATAAGACAATAAATCATTTGTCAGGTCTAAAACTCACCGACAAACTCTTTTGTCGTTTCGGTAAACAATGTACAGCGGCAACTGAGCTTGTATGTTGCCTGCGTCACCCATTTCAACGACACGATGGTAGAGACGAAAGACACCGCGTTCCGAGCATCTCAGTTCAGCAACTTGCATATTGCACACTCCAAGGTAGAACTGAATATACTGTTCCTTGGGGTTGAGTTTATCCCCACTGGCTGCTGAAACTGTGGTGGTGCGAGTTCTGAACTTCAAAAATCATCACCTGCTATTAATTCCCCAACTTCATTAACATCTTTATTTACATTTGTGATTCCGAACTGCGGAGTATCAAGTTCTCATCCTCGTTAGATATATCCAGTTCGCTGGGTGTTTTCTTCCGATCTGATCCCGTTCGTGTAGGCGACTCATCTTTGTTCACCCTTTTTGCAGGTCCATGGCCCTTTTTGACTGTGCCACCGTGTTTGTTGTAGTCATCAATTTGCTTTGGTATGTTCTCGTAGATTGTGCGTGATGATGCTCCAGACACTATCGCTTCGGCAGACGATGGTTGTTTACACTCGGCTTTCTCGTCTTGGTCTCCGTCGTCGTCAGTCTCCGTCGTTGCCAAAGAACTGCGGCTGTCAACATCATGCAAATTCACGAAAGCTGTAAAGGATTTCCGAATTGTCAAACCGACAACCGTCCCGGTGCCATTACTTCGTTGAGAATCCACGTTCTCGTAATGGCCATAGAATTGAGTGGCGCTTGGGCTTCGGTCGTCTGCGTCGGCTGTTGACTCGGGAACATCCGTTGTCTTAGCACCGCGCAATTTGGATTTGTTAGGGGCCGGTACATCTGAAAAAAAGGAAATTATGAAGCGTTGGACGGAAAACTTCGTTTGCTGACTTTCGTATTCATGAAGTGTGTCTCGTTCTTCTTGATCCCGCCGGCGTCGTATGCTGCTGCCGATTTCACAGAGCTTTCCATGCACACAGCAGATCAGACGAGCGTTGTCAATCGTTTCGCGGCGTAGTTTGCAGTCCATCGGCCGTAGTGAAGAAACGACGAAGGAATGATGAGGAAATGTAGAATAAGGGAAAGGAATGAAGGAAGTGGGATAAAAAGTTGAGAATCCATATCCTTTTATAGTCGCTATAAATGTGAACAATTAGAAAATGATCCATGATCCCATTTCCTTATTAAAATAAGAAAATCAGCGTAAAAAATAGAGATCGAACAGTACAGTGGTACTGAACAGTAGTTGCCAGTAGTACTGCGTACTGTCTACTGGTTTTTTCGCTGATCAGTAGAAAAATCAGTACAGTAGTTTTCCAGTGTTTTTAATACTGAGTACTGTGTACTGGAACTCATCGACTACTGATACTGTGTACTGTTCTGGGTTTTGACACAGTACTTTACAGTACTAATTTTTGCACCCCTAAGAATGACAAAATTTCGGAAATTTTGATCGGAAACCATATACATTTTCGAAAATTTTGCCGAAAACGCCTATATTTTCGAAAATTTTGACCGAAAACCCTTATGTTATATAACTGACAAAATTCCAAAATAGGAAAAAATAAATATCTCCAGTGGCCATACAAATCTCCGGCATACTTTATATAGAATAGTAGATCTATACTTAAAAAATATTATCGCAAATGAATGATTTTTCCTTAAATTTTGTTTTTTTGTTCATTTTTCTTTCTTCTTTTTTTCTCATTTTTCCCCTCTTCAAACTTCAAATTCAGCTTCTCCCATTATTTTTATGTTATTGATTTGAAAATCCCTGAGATATACTATGTAAATAGTTAATTAATAAAATAATTCAT
>LDKF01000210.1:58091-73266 GCA_001026735.1 Rotylenchulus reniformis | reverse complement strand
CCAGAATTTTGCCATGGGAGGGGCGGAATCAGACCCCCATAGTTCAAAAAACTAAATTTTTCCTTCCTTGGAGGGGGCGGACAAAGGAAAATTAATCATTTTTTATTTTTTTAAAGAGTAAGGAGATATTTTTGGAATTTACAGTAAGCTTTTTACTTAAGAATATATTTATTTTTTTCCGCCATGGATTTTCCGGCCGCCCCCTACGCCCTCACCTAAATACACTACTATATTTTTAACTTCAAGGTTGGCCTTTGAGCGCGCCCTTCAGATCGATCAGACCAATGTGCCGTCTATTATTGCGCTTGCAGTGTTAGAGCTGAATTCGGGCACCCCTGAAGGCATTCGCAACGGAATCCAGGCATTAGGGCAGGCCTACCACCGGGAGCCTGAAAACCCAATGGTGTTGAACCATTTGGCCAATCATTTTTTCTATAAACAAGTGAGTATTTTTTTTTACAATTTTGTTTAAATCTTCCGTAATTTCGATGCTATTTTGATTGTTTTAGGACATCGAAAAGACCCATAATTTGGCCTCAGTTGCGCATCAATTGGCGGACAACGATGCAATGAAGGCCGAGAGTATGTATCATTTGGTGAGCTAATTTTCCCATTTAAATTATTATATAATCCAAATCTAATCACCATTTTAGGCTCGTTGCTACCACAAAAAGCAGGATTATCACCACGCGTTCCAGGTGAAGTCTTGAATTCACTGTTTATTAACTCCTCTTGTCACAGTTTTATTACCAAGCAACCACCCTCACTCATCCCAAATTTGTGTTGCCCTTTTATGGGCTTGGCCAAATCTTCATATACCGCGAGGATTATGAAAATGTAGGTCCTTCTTCGATTCAATTTTATAATAAAAAATTTTTTACAGGCAATCCTCACTTTTGAGAAAATACTCAAGTTGGCCCCGAATGACTTGGATACGCTGGCGGTACTTGGTTCGCTGTACACAAATGTGCCCCACAAGGATCCGACGATCAACGCTGAAAGACGCGAGAAAGCCAGGGAGTATTTGACCAAGGTGGTGGAGAATCAGACTGGCAGACCCCCGGTGGAGGCACTGATAGAGTTGGCACAGCTCCAGGAACATTTGGACCCGCAAGTACAAAATTTACAAATTTTTCGGTAAAAAAAATACAAAATATATGTAAATTTATAAGGAGATGAAACGTTATATTTCTATTTTTCATTTTAGACCTCTCTCAGTTTGTATTTACGTGTCGCGAGTATGCTGAAGGATGAGATTGAGGTGGACATCCCAGCTGAGATTCTGAACAACATTGGCTCCCTGTACTTTATGCTCAATCAGTTGGAAGAGTCTAAGGTGTTTACAGTATATTTATCACTAATGAGAAAATGATTTTTTTTTTATAATAATTTACCTTTTGCGCAATTCAGCAATATTTCCAAGAGGCGCGAGATTGCATTTTGGCGGATGGGGCCGAGAATTTGAACGAAGAAGCAACAGCACTGCTGATCACTGTCAGCTATAACCTGGGAAGGGTCAATGAGCAGTTGTGTCTATACGACGAGGCGGAAAAACTTTATAGAAGTATCATTCGACAGCGACCGAACTACATGGATTGTGAGTTTTTCCCCTAAATAAACAAAGTTTTCTTTTTTTCTCTCGTCAGGTATTCTGCGTTTGGGTTGCCTTGTGAGAAACAAGGGCGACCTGCACAATGCGTCGTTGCTGTTCAAGGAGTCCATGTCGGTGAACCCGAACAACCCGGATCCGTGGACTTTGATCGGCAACATGCACATGGCCAAGGAGGAGTGGGGTCCAGCCCAGAAGAAATTCGAACACATTCTCAAGCTGACCAACCACACGGACACCTACAGCTTCATTGCTCTTGGAAACATTTGGCTGGAGATGCTTTTCTCCGCAAAAACACATGAAAAGGTAGCTTTCGTGGATGTGTATAATCGCCATTAAAAATTATTTAAAAAAGGTTATTAAAAATGTTTAAAAATTAAGGATTTGCAATACCGCGAACGTGCCATCAATTATTACACAAAGGCATTGAAGTTGAGACCACACAACATTTGGGCAGCAAATGGAATTGGTGAGCAAATTTATTAAAGGAGCGGTTTTTCGTTTTTAGCATGAAACTATTTGAATTTGGTCTTGAAACGATTGTTTTAATACATGTTTTATACAAATAACAAAAGTGAAGATAGCATAGCTTTCAGAAACCAAAGAAAAACAGAACAAAAATATTGTTGAAGATAATCGTTTCAAAACCAAATTCAAAATCTTTAATGCTAAAAACGAAAAATTTCTCCTTTACCTATGTTGCGGATTAATGCCTTAACGATAAAGAGATGATTACATTCTATTACGAAGAGTTAAGGCTGTGTGTTGGCACATAAAGGGAATATGATGGATGCCCGGGACATATTTTCACAAGTCCGCGAGGCAACGGCCGACTTTCCGGACGTGTGGATAAACATGGCGCACATTTACATGGAACAGAAGCAGTACGTGAGCGCATTGCAGATGTACAAGAACTGCATGGTCAAGTTCGGACGGCACAACGATGTGCAGCTGATCAGCTACATTGCCAGGGCATATTGGAAGGCCGGAAAGATGGCGGAGTGCAGGGATTGCATAGAGAAGGTGTGGGGTTTAAAAGGAAATCGAATAAAAAAATAAAAATTGAATTGAGCCAAAATATTATAATTAATGCTGATCATTTGCAGATAATGATTGAAGAGCCGGACAAACTCATCTATCGCTACAATCACGCCGTAATCCTGCAAAAGATGGCAACGAGTGCTCTACAAGATGAAAAGTCAAAGCTGCTCGCAGTCACAAACGCGGTTAAAGACCTACAAGTTGCTGAGAGGTGAGTGGTTTAAAATAACCACTCACCTGGATAAATTATTTAATGTTTGGAAATTCAGGACTTTCAAGCACATCGCATCCACGCCCCCAGAAATTGTAGCTCGCGCAAAGTATATCAGCCGAACTTCGTGTGCCAACGAAGCACAATCCTGCGTGGATCTGCTCAAGCAAGCACAAACGTATTTGCAGAGAGCACAGGTGGGTAAAATGCATAAAAATGGCCATTTTAAGACGATATTTTGAAAATTTAGGCGAAGGATGAAGAAGAACGTCGGCAAAGGGAATTGCAGGAAGAACAGCGCCGCCGATTGATGGCATTGCAAGCGGAGGAAGTGCGGAGACGGCAGGAGGAACGGATGCTGGAATTGGAGAAGTTGAAGCAGCTCAGACAGGAATTTGTGGACAAGACCAAGGAGATTCTGAAGCTGCCACAGGTTGGAAAAGACAAATTATTGTCAATCATTGATCATCGAATTATTTTTTTAACCTAGAAAATATAGAATTATTTGTGCGTTTTCAAAAGTTTTATCGAAGAGTAAAATACATTTTCCTGTTTTTCATAGATTCGCGAGGAAAAGAAAGTGCGCGTGGTGGGCAGGAAACGACGCGAGGGCGAGGCGGAAGACTTTGTCAACGACAGCTCCGATTTGGGCGAGTACGAGGAGGAAGAGCAGCGGATGGTGGTGAGGAAGTCGAAGAGCAAACGGAGGCCGGAAAGGGAGGCGAGTGGAGGGTCGGAGGAGGAGGACGAGATGGTGGTGGAGCGGAGACACCGGAAGACGAAGATGCAAGAGCGGAAACGCCGCGACAGGGAGCTGGACGAGCAGGTGCCGGCAAGGCTGCGCGGAAAAAGTAAATCCGAAAAACAGAATTTTTAAAAACAATTTTCGATAATTTCAGTCAAAAGCAAGGCATATCTCTCGTCGTCATCATCTTCCTCCTCTCCGTCACCAGCTCATTCGGGAGGAGAGAAGAGCGGAGGTGAGGAGGAAGGAGAAGAAAGAAGAGGAAGAGAAGAAAAGAGCGGAGATGAAGAGGAAGGGGGAGGAAAGAGCGGAGATGAAGAGGAAGTGGGAGGAAAGAGCGATGAAGAGGAGCGAGAAGGAGGAGAACACAGCGTGGATGAAAAGGAAGAAGAGGAGGAGGGAGAAGAGAAGAGCGGAAATGAAGAAGAAGAAAGTGCGAAGAGCGATGAGGAGGAAGGAGCAGAAGGGGAGAACAGCGGAAATGAAGAAGAGGGAGGTGAGAAGAGCAATGAGGAAGAGGAGGAGGAAGAAGAAAAGAGCGAAGAGGAAGAAGGAGGAAAGAAGGGCGAAAACGAGGGGGAAGAAGAAGGAAATGATGAAGAGGAGGGAAGAGAAGAACAGCAAGAAGGAAGAAGCACGGAGGAAGAAGGGGGTGAACAACGGGAGGAGGAGGAGGAAGAAAGCAGCGAGGACGGCGAAGTGTCCGATTGATGCATTTTCCCGGGATTTTTTTAAATGTATCATTTTCAAATTATTTGTTCCTTCAATTTGTAAATTTATTAGTTTAGAATCATGCCCATTTTCAAGTAAAATTCAGAATTTTCTGAACAAGATAGGTGGGGAAATTTCATCCCTTAAATAAAATCAACGATAGGGTTCCCATTTCCATACATCAAAATGGGCAAAAATCCATATTATGGCAATCTTTTTTGAATTCAATACAATTGATAAGTAGCCAAATAAGTTCATTCTTGCAAAAAATGCCCTTGGGGGACGACGAAGGGAGAGGGGTCCGGATGGGAGATGGCCCCCTTCACCACACCACCCCCACAAACAGAAAACTGCATTTTCCCGTCTGGTCGGGACAAAACGAGTTAATGATATGGAGAGGGGGAGGACCATTTATTGGGGAGTTTAAACCGAAGTCAAAAAAGGAACAAAGAAAGAAGAAGGGAAGACAATCGAATGGGGAAGGACATTCGGGTCAAAATTGAAAAGTGTAAAGTTGGGTGATCGGAAGGGACTGATCGGCGGAGGACAAAACATGTCCATTTCCATCGTCAGCCGATCATTTTGTATCGAGAGTGGAGATCCATCCCCCATAATTAGCGATTTTTATGAGGAGAGAGAGCGATAATGATAGACTGATCAGAGGGAAAAGAGCAGGCAAGAAAGATAGGGCCTGATCAGAAGAGAGAGAGAGAAAAGGAACATAGCGATCAGAAAGAAGAGATCAATAGAGAGAGAATGGTGATCAGAGGGAAGGGAACAGACAGACTGATCGAGGGGGGAAGGGGGACCCGCGCAATGATTTGGGGATCACCATGGGCGGGTTCTCTGTCTGTCCTCCCCCCTCCTATCTTTTATCATTCATTCCCCCGATTGGTCCACCACTCCCTTCCCCCTCCTCTCCGCCGATCACTTTCACTTTTGCCATTGTTTTTAATCGGATCACCCCCAAGGCAAAATAAAAAATTGGCCGATTCCCCCCAAGGCAATCAATGTTCGCCGGCCAAAGGCATTGTTCGGCTTCGGCCCTTTCCCTGTCCCTGGCCTTTCTACCCCTCTTCTTCCTTCTGATCATCGATCGATCATCGGCGGGGGTCAACGACAACTTTGCTGACGGGCAAGTCGGGATTCCCGAAAATCCCCAACATATCCTACTAGGGTATCAAAAACCAATCCTTTAAGACGCTACAAGGTCTTCCAGATCAGGGCTAACTCCACTGATCAGCTGGAGGAGCTGAACAGGATGGAGCAGATGGGCATGGTGAGGGGGCTGAAGGGCAACTTGATACCCGCGGACCCTCGAAAATCCCTCAAAATTCAACCAGAACATCCCCCCTTCTTCCCCTCTCCTCCATCAGATCGACTTTTGGCGTCCCCCGCCGGCCGTCAACACCACCGGCGATGTGATGGTCGATGCGATGCTGAATGGACGCCATTTCCTGGACTTTTTGCGCGATTTCCGTGTGGACGCCAAAGTGCTGGTGGATGATCTGGCAAAGTCAGTCAGGGTTCGGATTCACAATTCGAACTTACTGTGGTTCCCATTCTTTCAAGGGATGGGAACCTCCCTCTTTTCCTCCCCTCTTTCCTGGTTGTGATCAGTTCTTCCCTCCCCCCCCCCCCCCCATTTGAGGCTGATCGAGGAGAAGGAGATTCGGCCCAGCGATCGGATGAAATTCGCGTCGGCCAAAAAGAGCGGCGCGGACGACGCGGGCCTTCTGCGCGACGACCCCCTCCCGGACTCGCGCTTCGACCCGTTCGGCCTCCGCATGGGCGACTACCACAGCTTCGCCGACATCCAATCCTTCATGCAGCGTGTCCAAAGTGCGCTCCCCGGAAGGGCCCAGTTGCGCACCATCGGATGGTCCGTGGAGGGCAGACCCCTGCAGGGAATCCAGGTCGAACTGTCGAAAAGTCGGAAATTGGTCAAATCCCCTTTACCCTGTTCAGTTCGGCAACCCATCAGTCAAAGGTCGCCCGGTTGTATGGATCGACGCCGGAATTCATGCTCGGGAATGGACCGCGGTAAGGCACTGTCCGATCAGTCCCTATTACTCTGATCATCTCGCCTTACGAGGCCCTGACTCATTTTCGGAACTCAATCTCCTCTGGCAATTCGATCAGTATTCCCCCGAATGCTGATCATTTTCGCTGACTCCTTTATTCCGTTACTTTGATCAATCTTCACTCTGATCACTTGATCAGAGTAGTCGGGAAGATTTCCTGATCATTTTCCTCTCTCTATTCATTGCTCCTCGATCACACTGCCCTTCTTCGATCACTTGTGACTCCGATCTATCCGATTACCCTTCCTCCAATCACTCTTCCTGATCACTTTCTTCCCTATCCCTCCGATCACTCCGATCATTTCTCACCGATCACCTCCTCTTCCCCAGATCCACACTGCCACCTACTTCATCTTCTACATCGCCAACCAGCTCCGACTGGGCCTTGACCAGCGTCTTCTGCGCTGTCTCGATGTGATGGACATCCTGCTCTTCCCCTGCCTCAACCCCGATGGCTACGAGTTCACGCGCTCTGAGCCGCGCAACCCGGCAGTGCGCATGTGGCGGAAGAATCGGGCCAAGGAACGGTGCGCGGACAGCGCCAGGGACAACCAGCGGTACTGCTGCAAGGTCAGGAAGAAACCCACTCGAGCAAAGGCGAAAAGTTCGAAAGGGACCCAATTTCGGAATGTTCGAATTCAGAAAAGGCTTACTTAGGGATCAAATTCGGTCTTTTATCGGTTCTTGTCAGATTCTGACATTCTTAGACCGAATTTAAGGTCCAAATTGGACCGTTCGACTCGATACAGGAGCAGGACCAGATGGTCAAGGGGTCTAAGCCGTCGATGTTCAATTATTGTATTGGATCCTCAGTCATATCACCAATCGGATCACCGTAACTTTGGATACAGTAAATGGTCGTTAAAGATCGTTTTGACCTGAATCATCCTCCATCCGAAGGTTTTCGTTTCGGAATCTTCCAAATTCATTGTCTTTACAGGGCGTGGACCTGAACCGCAACTTTGACTTCAAATTCGCCGGCGGCGGCACCAGCTTCTTCCCGTGCTCGGAGATTTTCCACGGGGCCGGCGCCTTTTCGGAGCCGGAAAGCCAGGCGGTGAGGGACGCGGTGCTGGGGCCGGAGCTGCGCGGACGCATTCCGGCGATGATCACCATGCACGCGTACTCCCAGCTGTGGATCTACCCCTTCTCTAACCGACGCGGCTCATATCCGGCGGACATTGAGGATTTGGTTGGTCGGGGAGGGATCGGGGGAAAGGGGGAAAGGCCGGAAGGGAAATGCCAAAAAAACAATCGCAGAAAGCGGTGGCACGACGCGCGGTCAGTGCCATTGCGGACAAGTTCGGCACCAACTACCAGTACGGCACGGGGCCCGAGATCATTTGTGAGTCGGAAGGGCAAAAGTTCGAACTCGAATTCGAACAATCCCGAATGGATGGGGCATTGCCCCTTCAGATGCGTACACGGGCGGAAGTGCGGACTGGGCCAAGGATACGGCGAGGATCAAGTACACGTTCACGCTGGAGCTGCGCCCCTCCTATTGGTGTTGGTCAACTCTCTTAACATTCGAATTTTGAACAATTAGGGGATTGTACATAGATTACCCGGGTGTTGATCTCGACTTTGGAATTCTCCCTTCCGTGCTCAGATCAAAAGATGATCGGTTATAAGCCAGATTAGATATCGGAATCGGGTTCTGTCCACCAAATCATTTTTCCTTACCCAACCTCGTATATGTCAAAAGTTCTGATCCGAACCTTCTTATACGTGCGATCAGAATCTCCTCCGATCAGAATCTGTTCAGCCGTTTCAGCGTGGAACGGATTTGTGCTGGACCGGTCCCAGCTGATCCCCACCGCCCGCGAGACCTTTGACGGAGTGATGGTGGTGCTGGAGCAGGTGCTCATCAGGGACGCCGGCGGACAACGGCCCGGCGGCGGCAGTGGTACTGTAATCCCCGGGGGGATAATCCCGGGCTCGGGTCCTTCCTTACCCTCATCGTCCTAAAGTTCCCCTTCCCATTCATTTCCAACCTTGCAAATCCCTCCATCCCCTGTAATATTCCCTTTTCCCATTTTCGATTTTCTTCAAATATTCCTTTTCCCTTATTAGCTCCTTCCCCTTCATCGCCCTTCGTCCGCCGTTCCATTTCCATCCCCTCCGCTCCCCCCTCCTCCGATCTCTGCGAGGATGTGCTCCCTCACTGCGCGACTTGGCTGGTGGAGAACCCGCAGATTTGCCGCGATTCGCGGGCAACCATGGCCCGGGAGTGCCGGAAGAGCTGTGATCTGTGCTGACCAGAGATCCCACCGGGGACGTATTCCGATCGATGCCAATGTCTCCCCGTTACCTCCGATTTTTGATCAGACATCTGAACTGATCATCAGGGTTTTCTCATTTTCACATTTCCAATTTGTTCCATCCACACATGATAATTGAGTCAAAACGGGTAAAGATGAAAAAACATTTATTAAATATTTCTTTTGTCTATCTTGGGAATCAAACAACAGAAGAGTGAAGGGGGGGGGGGGAGGTCAATACAATGGTTTAAAATTTTAAAAATTGCAGAACTTCAGCACGAGATTCAGTCTTTTAAATCTATAGGAAATAACATCAACTACTGAATAGCCAGCCCTGAATGTATTTTCGGAATTTGATCAACGGGGGTCTTTCTTCTCTCCCGATCTTCCGCTCCGATCAGGTCAGCGTTTCGTCCTCCGCTTCGTCCATCCGCATGCCCCCGGTCAGCGTGTTGTCCGCGTCCATCTCCACAATCGTTTGGTGCGCGCGTAACTCGCGTCTTCCGCCAGTTCCCTCCGACACAACTGAAAGTGCGGACCCGCTCCTCTGTTGGGGTATTGCCGTCGCGGGTGGCACCATCGGTGGCTGAGTACGCTCGATAACCTGGCAAAACAAAAAGGAAAAAATATTTTGTAAAAATTAAAATTACAAGTTAATTTTTTTTTCAATTGAAATAACTTTTCAATGCATTCGAATTCATTTCTTGCTTTCCCATTCCCTATTCTAATTCGGCCTTTTACCGCCTCCCTCCCTCTCACATTGATGTGCGTGACCCGTGTCTGCCGGTCGAAACAGTAGTACTCCTCCTCGCTGATGTGCGGCTGTTCCTCCAATTGTGCCGGCTCTCCGTTAAAGTGCCTTTTGGACGTGAAATTGTGTCCGAAGTTCTTCAGTTCTTCGCACAGATTGTCCATCTCCTTCCTCTCGAATCTGACAAAAAAATATGGAAATTTTGAAATTAAATTCGGGTTTTCCCCACTGTTTTAGGCGTTGTCTCTGCTTTTCTTCGCCCCAAATGACCGCAATTTTCATTGTAATTTCCCTGGATGTGTCGGGTGAGCCAGAGGCTACGGATTGAGATGAAGAGGAGGAAGCGGATGACGAGCTCCTGGCACCCAAATAGCGAACTTCGATAGTCTGAACGGAGTAGGGGAAAAATACTAAAATGGGAATATTTGTGTGTATCAATTTATTACTTTCGTCGCCGGATCGGGCATCCCCTCCTTGGACAACAGCAAATTGTGCATATTCACAATGAGATCATGCGCCGGAATTTCAGTGCCATTCGGATGGTAAAACAGAAGACTCGCAAATGCACCTCTATGAATATTTTTTTTCAAAATCATTTAGAAAAAAATCGACTGGTCAAAATATTTTTTATAGTTTCGAATGAATCCAATTAACAAACCGTTGGCCGCGATTGTGCAGGGCAAATCGGAATTTGGCGGCGGAACGGACCAAGAGCTGGTATTGGCCGTTGGCAGAAAAGCGCATGGACCCGGACCGATCCTGCATGATCGGCTCGACCACAGCTCGGCCACCATGGCCATGGACCATGAACTGTAAAAATGGATACGGTAAGACTGTTCAGATATATACAGCACTATTCCCTGTCCGCATACAATGTATTCCCGAGTTTGATCCCCGGATCGGCACTCAATTTTCAGGAAATTCTTGTAATAAGCGGCATCCGGCGGAGTGAACCCAACTACCACCTTGACCAGTTGGTTCCAGCCCAAAACAGCTTCTACCGATTCGGAGGGACGCACAAGCTTAATAAACATAATTACTTTTAATTTTAATTAATGAAAAATTATGGGCGGAAATCTAATAATAAATTTCAGACAACAATGCTGTTACACACTAACGGATTCCACTTTTCAGGTGGAACTTTTGCTTTTATCATATTTTATTCTAAAGTGCTTGTGTCTCTTCCCTCTCATTCCCACTCACTTTGAAACATTTGGCCTCATTTTTGTGCCGCCAAACACAGCGAATCTGAACTCTTTGGTGGTCCGGATGGATGTTGCGCAGCAGTAAATTCTGGTAGGACTCGAAGCCCAGACGACAGAAGCCGAAATACAAACAGGAACGGGTGCCGGAGAGGAAGGAGCATGGGGGAGTGGATTGGGAAGACTTGACGGGGGCCTAGAATTGGAGGATATGCAAAGTGAAGAATAATTAGTTTGATCAAGATGCCTATTTGTTAAAATTTCCCAAAATGTCAGCTTTATTTGTTTTAAACCAAGATCCATAAACATGGTCCCAAGCTCGAAATCCTAGAACCACCTGCATTCATTTTTCGTTTTTTAGCCTCAATGTTTTTCCCCGATTTGCGATCTAATAAAGATCTTCCATTACTGTTTCATTTTAACTTTGGCCTTCACCCCCTCAACCTACCTGGTTCATGCTCAGGTCCAACTCGGACCGTGCAAATGACATTGCCAGGGTGGCGTTCTGTTGGTGTTTCAGGGCGCTCTCTTCCCAGCTGTGCTTCATTGAGTAGCGCGACGCGTGGAAGGACATGGAAGGAAGGCGGAGCATGTTTTGCTGACGCAACTCCTCGTGGTCCCGGTTCAGCATGTTCACAGCGTTTTCTGGAAATTTGGGGAAAATAATTCCGAAAGCAATTGGAAATTTCAGTTAAAATTTGGACAAACAATTAATTTCAAGCAAAATTTTAATGAATAAATTCAAAATAAATCCTCCTAAGTTTTGATCACTGAACCTATAAATGCCATACCTCCCTGCTTGAATGCGAAAGAGAACTCTTCAGGCGCTTCGGTGATTTTGGACAAATTTGAAGCATATGGACGTCCCGGCATGGGAAAAGATGGAAAATGTCCAGAATGTTGGGGTTGCTGGCCTGAAATTTCGAGTTTTACGGTTACTGGCCCCAACCCTTTGATTCTGCCTTCCTCCATACCTCCCAAAGTTGCTGACTGCGACAATGACTGGCTCCTGTTCTCCTTGTTCCCTTCCCCTTGTCCCTCTCCGCTTCCTCCTCCATCCTCTTCGTATGAATTTCCTTGGAAAAATTCTTCGTCGTCCTCCCGCACTTCATCCCGCACATTTAGTTCGCTGTCGTTGCCAACACCGACTCGACTGGTCAAGGAGCAATTATTCATTTCTTTTTAATTTTTTTTAAATTTATAAATTTATAAATTTATTTAATAAAAAATATTGAAGAAATAAAAGACTTGATAGATGAGACGGAAAAGATAATGCAAAACAATTTATTTTACAAAAATAAAAAAATAATTAAAATGGATTAGAGAAGAGATGCGCCAGCACGAGAGATCAGCTTCAACAAATTTCGTAATTGTTCCTTGTCAAGAGCCTAAAAATCGCCAAATTAATGAATTGACCGTAGTGTGTTAAAGTGTGCTTGCTTTGTGCAAAGCGTAACGGGGATCCGTGATCAGCTTGGCCACCTCCAACATGTGCATGGGCTCGTCCGAACGATGGTAAATGTCGATGAGCAGCTGGAGCAAGTTGGCCAAGTATTCCTTGCGGATTTGAACAAAGTCATGAGCACGATCGAGCAGCTGAAACAGGTGAAAAATATTCAAAATGAAATCGGATAAATCGTGAAAATAGACTGAAGTGAAATCCCAAGAAATTACCTCTTCATCGGCCGAATCCTCATCTGCAAGCGGCATTGTGACCAACCAGCCATCCGTCAGTTTGAGCAAAGTTTCGAGTATTTCAATTGCTCGCTAAATAATTTACCCATTTACTAATTAATTTTTGCTCTTTAAATTCTCAATTCAACCTTTTTGTACAATTCCACCAGCCGATAGTACTTTTGCAGACAATCCCGCGCCTTCTGCACGCTCAGTTCGTATTCTGTTCTCCGCCGAATGTCCATTCGGGCCCATCGTTCGTCGCTCAGTTTTGTCGGCAATTCTGGTGCCTGACTTCCTTCCACGTGCTTTTGCCATTCCGTGTAACGACTGATTGCTTCCTAAGAATTGGCATTAAACATTTAGTAAAGTTTGACTCTGGGCGAGGAGGTTTTAGTGCTTCGAAAAGGCTCATTTTTGACCCATTTGCTCATATACCATGTCATATGAAGGATACATATAATTTAATAATTGAAACTAACAAAATAAAGTTGGTAGCAATCAAATTCGCGTTGTGCGTCGCGCAACTTTTCCGGTACTTCTCGGTCCGGGAATTCCTGCCGGTATGCATCGATTGCAATGGAAGACAGATTTTCGGGTGCCAACTTGATCAGTTCAATCGCTTCCGACATCATATTATTCACTTCAAATATTCCCATCAAAATTTAAATTCAACGAATATTCCCGCGACCCTGAACTCACAGAACAATTTCCGCAGCAGATAATTTGCCTCGATGATCGCGTCCCAAACGGTTTCGGTCTCACAAAAGGTCAGCCACCGCCAAGCTCGGATCAGCTCCTCGGCCGACTTGGCATTTTGTTGCCGTTCTTTGCCAAATTTGTTTTTGTCTTTGAAGCGTTGATACACATCGCGGCACAGGTTCGGAACGTCAAATCCTACACGCATTGCATTCTCCAATACTTCCTTCTGCTCAGATTCAAAAGTGATTTCTGAATAAGAACATTGTAAGAAAAAAAGGAAAACAAGTCCCAATTCATTTTTTAATTTAATAGAGATTAGAGACGGAAAGGAATTTAAAAAAATATTAAGGTATAATTAAAGAAAAAATAAGAATGATTTTTAGACGTGACAATTTCTTAACACTTTCAAGATGCGGATTCCCCACAATCCCCATGCCATTCAAACCTTGCAGAAAGTCGAGCATCCTCTCTGTTGTCAATTCTTCCGATAGATGAAACAGATAGAAAGGCACAATGGGATTCAGTCGCATTTGGACGAGCATTGCCGTGTACTGCTCGATAAGTTTGTTGGCGATTTGGGACGGGGCATTGTACAGTCCGACAATTTTGATCAAAATTATCAGATGGAGGAAGAATCGGAGTTCATGGGCCGGCACTGTCTGGTCGTTTCCCTTGCTGTTCACATACTCATCAATGAACTGAACTGCGTGGGCCCATTGTTCCAGTGCAAAATACTCATAGAGTGAGTAGTAGGGACTCGTCTCGCTCTGAAAATCAATCATATTTTAAATGAAGGAATGAAATTGGAAATAACAATAAATGACCGAAATTTGGAGCTATTACGATCCAATATTTTAACACTCACATTTCGGATCTCTGCAAATATGGCATGCACGTCTTTAGGCAGCTCCTCCTGCTCGCGTCGCAAGTCTGTGGCCAGCAGGTTCATCTCCTCGTCCGCCTTCGCGTGTACTTCCAACAATTCATCGTCCAACAGTGCTTCCGCGGCACAACTCAGATAGGCCCACAGTCGATCCTCAGAGCATTGGGAGTGAGTGAGAAGAGTGGGCAGATGACCCCCTATGGTCGCCCAAATGCATTGGTCCGTGGTCTGTATACGCTCATCATCCTAAAAATAAATTTGGGTTTTGATAAACCTTTGAAATCAGAAGAAACTTTTGCTAGCTGTATTATATTAATTTTAAATTTTACCGTTGGTATCAGTTCCCGTGCCGTCTGCTTGAAAAACATCCTGGACTTGGCCAAATCGTAAAATTCGTCAATTCGACCCAGTGGCGATAGACGGGGGTTGGTGAGGAACTCGCGGATGGTCACCATGCTGACCAGTGCCGGTGCCTCCAGATTTTGCAGCAGAGTTTTGGCGTCGTTTAGTCGGCCAGAGCGGAACAACGAGAACAAAACCCGGTTCAGGGTCTGGACCGCCTCCTCGTCCTCCGCCGCAATTCGGTCTACGAAACGCGAGTCGATGTGCACGGGTCCCCGAATTTTGGAACAGGCACTTAACGAAAGGAGAGTGTTTAAAAAGCTAAAAAAGCATAATTGTTAAGCTAACTAGATGTTGTCCAACTGGGACAGCTTTTCGGCATCATCTTCTGCTATTTTACCAAATTCGCTCGCCGAAAACGGCGCATTTTCTTCACTCCAGAGTAAAAGCGCCTAAAAGAACCTTTAAAAAATAAAATTTATCGGGAAAGTGGATACCGATATTCGCCGGAATTGTTCATTATCACGGAAGAGTTTTGTCAGGAATGAGCTAGAAACCTAAAAAGTAAGTTCATTAAATTTTTGCTGGTAGGATAATTTTTTAGACTTCAATGTTTTTAGTCCAAATCATTTTTGCCGGAATTTTTCCCCTACATGAATTTTTAGTGTAACTTTCATAGCGATTCCAGGTAGGCCCGTATGCAGTGGAGAATTTCCAAAACCAAAAATAAATCAACAGGGTCATCGCTGTTGGAATTTTTATGGAAAAATTTTTGCGAAAATTTCTCCGCCCCTCCCTGAAAATTTTTCCTGCGTACAGCCTAGTTCCAGGTGGGTCTTTGGAGTCCAAAGACCCACCCCTCAAAAATTTTTAGTTTTTAGGCAAATAAGTATATCCACTTTTTGCTTCATTTTTTATCAGAATTTTACGCTATAAATGACCAAAAAATTCTAGGGGGG
>LDKF01000210.1:42604-57991 GCA_001026735.1 Rotylenchulus reniformis | reverse complement strand
CCCCCTTGACCTCGGAGCGGGTCGTTTGGGCGCCGCCGTTTGGGCGCCAGCGATGATAAACTGGTCATAACTTTTTTCTGGAAAGGCAGATTTTTTACATCTTGGTATTAATAGATAGCCCTGAATGTCTTCTACAAAATTGCAAAAACCACCATCCGAATTGGCCAAGTGGAAAAAGTTGTGGCCAAAACCACATATATTTGGCCAAAACCACGATTTTATGCTTAAACTTGGCCATAACTTTTTTCAGCTTGGCCAAACCGGATGGTCTCTTTTGCAATTTTGTAGCAGACATTCAGGGCTATCTATTAACTATTAATACCAAGATATAAAAAATCTGCCCTTCCAGAAAAAAAGTTATAACCAGTTTATTATCGCTGGCGCCCAAACGACCCCGACCGCCCTGACCCCCCCCCCTTGTGCATGTATGCTTTGGACACTTCCCCCTTGCCCTCCTGTTTTTCGAAGGTCAGAAAATTGAGGAACGCCAGTATTTCTACAGAAAAGGAATAATAATTCATCAGGTGGCATTTTGCACTTTTATGATTTGTCACCAGATTCTGGTTGTCTTTGAGCAATTTCCCAGAGTTAGCAATTCTCAAAATCAGTGCATATGCGGCTCGTTCCAGAGAAAATTGGGTCATCATGGTTTTGGAGTGTGGATCAATTTGGGTCCCGTCGGCACAAACTTTTTCAATTCCCTTCACGCCGATATCGCAAATCTGAAAAATGAATTTTTTATATGCTTTTTTCAAACTTCCTGCTCCAACCTCCAAGAATCGTTGCAATATATCCAAAAATGCTTCTTCTGAGCCTTCACTTGGTTCTCTACTCATTAAAAAGATGTGACTATGGAAGTCCTCGAAAATCATGCGAGAAACTAGTTTTTTTTAATTATTTAACCAATTTTCAAAAAAAATCCACGTTTTATGAGCAGATCACTTCGGTCCAGAAATTGAAGCCCGGAAAATGGAACAGTTTGTTCTCGCTGTTCCATGAAAGATGACCCATTATCGGAGAGGACATCAGTGCTTTCATTTCCATCTCCGGTGGTGAACATGCTGTTATTGTGTAGAAAGCTGTTATTGGAAACCGAAGGCAAAGGCACCACATTTTCAATTTGGTAGTTCATGATCGCCTGAAAATAGTCATAAAAATCGTTAGAAAATATCTGTCCGGTCCTAAGGCACGGTTGGTCTTTTTTGGGGAATGAAAAAATGAAGGCGCGCTTGGTATCATTAGACAAAAATGGTTTTTCGACAGATTAGAGGAATCATGGCATTTTAACGGGTTTGAAAATATGGCTTACTTAGACTATGTCGATATTTTAAGGCTCTACTCCAGTTTACGCGTCCAATGGACCTTTGCGCGTCCAATAAAAAATTAAAACGATTCGCTGTCTGAGGGTCGAATTTCATAAATTTTTCCCATCTTAAAAAAAGTCTCATGAACATAAATTTGTGGAATGAACATAAATTTTTCCGTCAAAAGACACAAAAAATGAATGAAACCATAAATTAAAATTTGAGTAAAATCAACTTTTATGAGGTGATTCCTGCTTACTGATATGCAGCAGAGTTATTGATATAAATTCCGCTTGATATTAGTATACCAGCGGTCAGAGGTAAGTTTATGAAAATAGACCCTCAGATAGCGAATACAATTCAGCGAATCGTTTTAATTTTTTGATTGGACGCGTAAAAATTTCATTGGACGAGAAAAAATTGATTGGACGCGTAAAAGGTCCATTATTGGATGCGTAAACTGGAGTAGAGCCATTTTTGGATTTTTCCCCCAATTTTAACATTTTTTTAAATGAAATTTAGTCAAAAATCCCATGTAAAAACAGAAGATGCAGGGGGATCTTGATTAGCCGAGTGAATAGAAATTGGAAATTCAGAATTTTTTGAGTGTCCAAAACAAAAAAAGAAACGCATAAAATGAAATTCAAATGCTATTTTTGGCGCCGAAACTTATTAAAAACAGAGAAAAAACCGGTGGGGGTCAATCCATCCCTGCCGACTAATCCCTGCCGACTGCCGATTCATCCCTACCAACTCATCCCTGCCGACTCATCCCCGACACTATTCATCCCTGCCGACTCATCCCCACCAACTCATCGCCCGTTGTTCTAGGGCCATTTCATCGCCCAATTTTTTTCGCCCAAATAAATTTTTCACAGGCCATTATTTCAAAAATTTTCACATCAAAAATTGAAAAAAAACTCAGAGGCCTAGGATTTTCGAAAAATTTCAGAGGCCTAGAATTTCCAAAAAATTTTCACAGACCTAGGATTTTCAAAATTTTCAGAGGCCTAGGATTTTCGAAAAATTTTCAGAGGCCTAGGATTTTCGAAAAATTTCACAGACCTCGGGTTTTCAAAAAATTTTAGTTCTGGATTTTCAAAAAAATTAGAGGCCCAGAATTTCCAAAAAAAATTTCAGAAGCCTAGAATTTAGACCGTCTCTCAATTTTTTTTAAAGAAAATCCTAGGCCTTGAAATTTTTTTGGAAATTCTAGGCCTCTGACATTTTTCGAAAATTCAACGCCTCTGCGTTTTTTTCAATTTTTGATGTGAAAATTTTTGAAATAATGGCCTGTGAAAAATTTCTTTGGGCGAAAAAAAATTGGGCGATGAAATGGCCCTAGAACAACGGGCGATGAGTTGGTGGGGATGAGTCGGCAGGGATGAATAGTGTCGGGGATGAGTCGGCAGGGATGAGTTGGTAGGGATGAGTCGGCAGGGATTAGTCAGCAGGGATGGATTGACCCAGTCCGAGAAAAAACATATGTAGCAAGATTTCATTCGTGTTAGATGACGATCTTTCTAAGGATATTTGATTTTTGTTTTCGATTTAATATTTATATTAAAAGTCGCGAAACAAATTTATATGATGGATGTCATTCAAGATTCTGAGCCTTTGAAAAATTTTCCCTTCCCGTATGAACAAAATGAACCAGAAAAGGCACAGAATATTGAAGTTTGAAACTGATGTGTTAAAGGTTTTGTTGTGTGAATGGTGCAAAATAACAATAGAAGAGGAGGTGCTGGATGTTCTGTGCAAGCGCACGATAGAATTAAATTCTGCTTCGAATATTTCGGAACCAAAATCGAAAATCATCCAGCCGTCCGTTCAATTCACACAAAGGCGTCGCGCGGCACGGAGTCCTTCAGTAGTGCGAATTGGACTTTTGCGTCCTTAATTATTTATATTATTTGAAAGAAGAAAAATGTCAGATCTACGGGGAAATTTCCAAATTTAACAAGATTTATCTTCCACGAATTAAATGTTTACTGTCGAAAATTGATTCTATTAAAAGATTGGGATTTTCGGTGTTTTATGGTAGCTCAGATTACCTCCCAGTTCCATTTGCAGTCCTGCAGACATTTCTCCGACCAGGCCGGCTTCATCCCACTGAATGCGCAGAACTGTTTGATCATCGACTCCCGGAACATCTGCTCGTCTTGCTGTTTAAGGGCGGAAGTTGAGGGTGGTTCCTGCTTTATCAGCCCAGGCATCAGAATGGAGGAAGTGGAGGGCAAAAGACCCTCCTGGATCTGCTGGGGACTGGGCGGCGGTGGGGCCATTCCGTCAAATTGCTGCTGAACCAGCGATGCCAATTGTTGGGGCTTAAAGTTTTTGCCAGGCTATTAATCCGCTTAGGTAGTGGGATTTCACCTGTGAGGTGGCCGCATTTTTCATCAAATTATTGTATCGCTCCATTCTGGCTGTGCTCACTGGTGTAATTTGCAGAATGTCCGAGATTATGGCCAAGCTTGAACAAAAAAATAAACTGCCCAATATGGTACTCATTTTTACCCTTCGGCTTTTGGAACAATGGCGAACTGTCGCGCAAAGAATTTCACATTGCCAAAGGTGGTCAAATCTTCCAAGATTTCTTTGCCATCTCGAAAAATGCCTTGCAATACCACCACCATCACATTGTTCTGGAGCAAAAGGAAAGTTATATTAAAAAAACAAGTTTGGGGTAAAATAGTACCGAAACAAGATTAAAGTCGAGGAGAAATGACTGTTTAATATGCTGAGTGGGCGGAAGTTTGCTGATCGCCACCGCAATGTCCATAGGACCTCGATAGATAATGCGATCCCGGTAGTTTTGCCATTTATGCTGTTTTATGATGTTGTGGGAAGAACGAATGTACTGGCCGACCAAATCTCTGTAAATAAAATTAAGGAACCAGTGACAGATTAATAGGGTAAGAAAATTGTTGATGAATATGAATATAATTTAACTAAACATTAATCATTGGGATTCTTTCACACTTACTGATGTTCAGTTCGATCTCGATTTCCAATTGTCGAATGTGTGTCAGAAAGAAAACAAAATGAGTATGTAAAAGTTGCCTAAAAAGAAAAAATTAAATTAATAAGATGAACAATGAATAAAATGTTTACATTTGCATCATAGGCATTCATCAATTTTTGCCTGGTCTCTTCCCCATTCGGTCCATCATAGAATGTATAATATTCCACCAGGAAACTTTCTGTCATTTTGCGTAACGATTCATCAGAGTCATAACCAATCTAAAAATATAATAATAAATAGTATTAAATCAAAAAGAATATATCCGACTCTGAAACGCGGAATTGCTGCCGATAAAGCGCTATCTCCCATATCTGGAACAGCTTGAACCGATCGGCCATCCTGAATCAAAATGTAAAGATAATAAATAGGCAATGTAATGTAACAACCAAGTAGGTAACTCGAGGAAAATATTCGTGGATTGCACTTAAAAAAATAAATTATTAAAAAATAAAAGCAAAAAAAAACGAACTGCGAATAAGCTGTGAAATTCCCATCGAAGTTTGAGGCAAATCCATTATTTTCGAAATGAACGCTTTCCAAGTTCCAATTTCTCAGATGGGCCAACTCATCTGCTTGTGGAATCTATAAATAAAAATTCTTGTTCTTTTGAAAGAATGAAATCAAGTTTACAGCATTATTGGCCAAATCCAACTCAATGACATCCGGCGCCGCATAGACCAGACATCCAACGTAGTCCAATGTGCGCAAACTGTTGTTCTGTAAATTCAAAATTCAATTAGTTTTTTGTAATCCAAACACGTACATTCAGACGAATTCCTCGAATGGAGGGGAAATTTTGCTGCACACAATCGGCGACCACAACCATAGCGTTGTTGTGAAACAGTCCGAACATCAGTCGGTGTTTCTCAAACAAAGGGTCGTTCTGGAAACTGCTCAGGTCCAATGAGTTTGTCTGCTGCTTAAAGCGGCTCTTCACAACTTGCTGAAATTTACCAAATTATTCGAAAGAGACCCGAATAGATCTCCAAACCTCAATGATTTGTCTGTTGGCGAAACTTATCGAATCAAACGGAGCTTGCTGTCTCTTGGAGTAGATTGTGTACTTGATACTCGGGTTCTGCTTGTCCGCTATCCTTTTGGACATCAAACAAACCGCCTGTGCATCGTCTTCATTGGCAATAAAGAAAGTCAGGTCGCCTTCCTTCATTATCGGCGCCAAAGGCATGAACTGATCCACCGAGTTGGCCAACAACTTCAACACGTGCTCTTTGCCGGAACGAGAAGCACCTTTGACCTACATTAAATTGAGGTTGAGAAAAACACAATTTGAGGTTTTTCGATTCTTGCGAAATTCGATATTTAATTAAATTCATTCGGAAATTTATCCTAATTTTATTGATAAAATAGAGCTGCATAACATAGAAATATGCTTTCAAAAATATAAATTGCAAATATTGTATGTGTATATACTATGTTGCTTTACCGTGACGAGGTTCATCAATTCTCGCTTGCTGGAACTCGTCCCTGCGCCAGTCGTCCGCATTGTGTTTTGATCTTTCCGCGTTAGGTGCCGTTCAATGATCGATTTGACATCATTTCGCAAACTGCCAATGTATTTCGTCTGCTGCCTGCGGCTATCATTGTCCCTGCTCCAGTACATACTGCGGTTGCCATCAGGCCTTAATCCCTGGCGAGGAGGCTTAAATTTAACTTTGTCTTTATTGGAAAATTTTGAAATGAAACCTGAAATCGTAGCAATCTATTGTCATCCTCATCCAATTCGTCATATTTCGATGCAATGTCCGGGTCAAGGGATGCGTATTTCATTGTTCTCGATTTGACATCTTGCCGCTGACCTCGATGACGATGGCTCATTATTTTTCCTTCTCTAATAATGTAGCAATTATAGATTATTTTCGAACCTAAATAGAAAGTCAAGGTAAAAATGCAGTTTATGTACCGGAAGACAAATCGAGTAGAATTATATACCATCGTGTAGAGCTCGACGAGCTGAGTACGAATATGCAATTATTTCTTGGCGGCAACTGCTTTAAACCGGTTTTTGAACCCCTTTAGTTATCACGCAAATTTCGCTGGTACATTCAACAAAAATGCATAAAATCGATAGAAAACGCAGTAAAACGAATAAAAAACATGTATCAATAAAAGGTTTAAAATTTCGTATTAGGCGTTTCGTCTTTTGGACATTTCGTTATTCATTAATTTATGAATTTTCTCTGGTAATCTAAACCTAATACTATGATATGAAGCTTTTAACTCCATTTATGACCCGGCTACCTATTTTTCGTGGTGGGTGGCTTAGGCAACCGCATGGTTCAATAGGTGCGGGCTGGAAGATTATTAATTTTATACCCAGATTCTTACTATTGGGCTCGCCGAAGGCGAGCCCAATAGTAAGATACTGGATATAAAATCGGCGTAAAAATCCTGCAGAAATCAAATTTTATTTTCTGCGCTATGATCTTATGACGCGAAAACATTCCATGTTAAATTATCTTGTTTGTTTCTTTTTCCTCGATTTATTCATTTTTTATGTGCTATTTTGCAAGAAGGAATTCGCTTCGAAAAATCATAGAAAAGTCCATTTCTATCGAGAGACTATTTTAATTTTAAAATTAATAACCTTTCAGCACTCACCTATTGAACAGTCTAGCTATCAGGACTATTGGCTCGTGTAATCGTGTATTTATACTAATTAATGATCAATAACGAAATGTCCAAAAGACGAAACGCCTATTACGAAATGTTAAACCTTTTATTGTGTTAAAGTTGCTGGGCAACCTAACAACTTGGTGCAACTTTTATTGATTACATGTTTTTTCTTCGTTTTCTATCGATTTTATGCATTTTTGGATAAGTGTACCAGCGAAATTTGCGTGATAACTAAAGGGGTACAAAAACCGGTTTAAAGCAGTTGCCGCCAAGAAATAATTGCATATTCGTACTCAGCTCGTCGAGCTCTACACGATGGTATATAATTCTACTCGATTTTTCTTCCGGTACATAAACTGCATTTTTTCCGAAAGTCAAGGTCAATTCAACCAGTCAATTCGGGCTCAATTCAAAAAAAATTGATATGAATTATGAAAACAACTTGAAATTTATGGAACTATACCTCAAACGACCGATACTTGTTAAGTTTATTCGTTTATCCCCCTGGAATTTTTTCCCTTACATGACAATTTTAGACGTGGATTTCAAGGGTTTTCAACCTGCATTTCGAATCTGCTGCCAGAATTTATCGTTCGTAGGATCGAATAAATCTATGAAGTTTATCATTTTTTATTTTTAAGTTCATTTTTGAAGTTTTTTTGACCATTAACCATCCCAAAAAAATAAGGCAAACTCATATATTT
Organism: Rotylenchulus reniformis; assembly: GCA_001026735.1. Classification (NCBI taxonomy): domain Eukaryota; kingdom Metazoa; phylum Nematoda; class Chromadorea; order Rhabditida; family Hoplolaimidae; genus Rotylenchulus; species Rotylenchulus reniformis. The sequence goes on along the minus strand of LDKF01000210.1, from coordinate 50,324 downwards.
GAAATTTGATAAGATATACGATGACAAATCTGACATCAAATTTGAGCTCACAATACTTTATAGTGCATGTGAAAATTGGGCAAAATCAAAAAAATTGGGAATAGAGAAAAAGAGTGAATATAGAGGGTGGGTTTGAAAGTAGAATGAAAAAGTTTGAAAGAAATGAATTGAAATTCTACTTTTACCATAATTAGGGGCGCGAAGCGTCCCTAACAGCGAGACTTAGCACTGGGCTTGCGCCGCAGGCCAAGCCCAGTGCTAAGCCGAGCCTAACGCATTCGGCTATCCAATATAGATTGTATACTTTTATTCATATTTTCTCATTTTCCTACTGAACGAAGCCCAAATTTTATCACCAAACAAAAACGCCCTTCTAGGCTCGGTGTTGAAAGCGCCCCCGCGCTTTCTAATCTAAGCCTAAGCAATTTCTTAAATTTGATTGTACAATACAACAGGTGGCGGAGCCATTCTAGTTGTAAAACAAGTATTATTCTACCAGTTTTGTATTAAAACTTAGAATAGTGAGCTGGAACCTTCAAAATTTTTAAGATTAGTATGACTGTCCGTGCTCATGTTGACGTGCCGTGGCTCAGGAACCAGGTTCTACCGAGTTCCAAGTTCCAACCCAGAAAACTGGATCCAGGCAGAGTACGTTTCCGCTGTTCGGTTGTTGTGTATGTGAATAAATGGGGGAAGCCCGTGTGAATCGAACTTGAGTATCCTTTTTGTTGAATCCAGACATCTTTCTTCAGAAGTTCATCAAGTGATCCACGAAGTTGTCGAAGTTGTTTGATGAATCGCCCGTAATAGTTAAGTGCGCCAAGGAATGATCGAAGAGATGATACGTCATGTGGCGCCGGCATCCGTTTGATTGCTTCTGAGCGTGACGGATCGGGACGGATTCCATCTGATGACACGATGTGGCCAAGAAATTTGATTTCTCGTTGAATAAAATTGCATTTCTCCATTTGAATGCGTAATCCGTAGTCGAGAAGACGTTTGAAGATCTGACGGAGAGTATCTTCATGTTCTTCCTTTGTTTGGCTTGCAATGATCAAGTCGTCAAGATATGTGAAGGCTCCTTTGATTCCTGATGTAAGTTGATCCATCAATTTTTGGAAGATGGCTGGAGCTGACTTGACACCAAACGGAAGACGTTCATATTGGAATAGCCCTCGATGTGTATTTATTCCGCATAATTTCTTTGAGTTTTCGTCGAGTTCCACCTGCAGATAAGCATCGCGTAGATCCAATTGCGAGAAGAATGCGGCTCCGTTGACGTTCGTGTAGATATCTTCAGGGCGCGGAAGCGGATGGCGATTGAGTTCAATCCGTTCGTTGAGGCCTGTACTGAAGTCGACGCATACGCGAGTTTTTCCATTCTTCTTTTGCACTACCACAATTGGGGCGGCCCAATGGCTGAAGTCGACCTTCTTGATTGCTCCGATTGAAAGGAGTCGATCGATTTCGGTGTTGACGGCATCCAGAGCACCATGGGGAACCGGTCTTGCTTTGCATAAGCACTGGACGGCTTCATTGCTTCCGAATGAACTGCCTTGCTTCGACAGATCGGCTTGATATGCCCTTTTTCTGACATTGATGACACACTGCGTCACGGTGTTTGCAATCTTCGCGTTGATGATCCGCTTTGCCACAGGCTTTGCACGGCTTCTGTTGTTTGTCCACGGAGTCTTGGCGGGTGAAGTTCTTTTTCTTTTGCCTCCATTGCTGCGGATGCGAAGTGACAACATCTACTGACTTCATTTTGGAAGATTGAGCTAGCAGAGTAGCGTTGGCACGAACTGACATGTATGTTCGGCACTCTTCACTAAGTTTCTTCAGTGTTATGTCTTCATTCTTTTTCCTAGCATCATCGAGCAGCTGTAAGCATTTTTGTCGTAAGTCGTGAAGATCATCTCGCAAGGCGGTGACAAGGATCAAGCACTCCTGCTTTTCTTTGCAGCACGAAGAGAAGTCGGCGGTTTCACACGCGGCGTTGACCTGATTGAAGAGTGCCATAACGTCTTGGTTGGCTCGTTGTTTGAGCTTGAAGCACTCATATTGACGGACGAACACAGAGCGAGTGTCGTCGAAAAGCTCCTTCAGTTGTTTTACTGCTTCTTCAAAGGTCAAATTATCCGGTTGTTTGGGTTGGATGCCGTCGGCGAAGCTGGAGTAGTCTTCATCACTCAGCTTGCTGACGAGTAAGCGCACCTTAGTTGCTTCATCCAAATCCTTGCCGTCTTCTTCGAAGAATTTGCCATAGCGCTTGTACCAGGCATCGAATGTATTTCCATTGTCTGCGTCGTAGATGAACTTACCAATGCGGTTGTCGAGTGATGACGCTATCGTTGCCTGTTGAACACTTTGAATAGGCATCTGTTGTGCTTGCGGTTGGACACGTTGCTGAGCGACCAGAAGCTGGGCAATCATTGCTTGTTGGTCGCGCATCACTTGTGTGTGTTGTTCCTGTTGTGTTTGTTGATCACGCATGGCCTGTGCTTGTTGTTCCAACAATCGTGTCAGGCTCTCGATTGTTTCGCGATCCTTGCTCGGCGCCATTGTCCTTGCGTTGTTGGTTCTGTTGCTGACTGCGACAATTGTTGTGTCCTGTCGGAGATGGAGTCGTCTGAGACAGGGCAACGAAGAATAGTTTATTGACGACAATAGAAGAAATAATAATAGTGAAGTAGGAATGAAAGTGGAAGTGACAAATGCTAGAAATCACAACATTTAAATAGATGGCGGATGTGAGGGAAATGCAAACANATCAGCACAAGGTCCAGCAAAGTCCATATGGATCCGTTCGATGGCTTCTGATGTGACAGGCCACGGTTGTAATGGAACCTTGGAAGGCATCTTGGCAGCTAGTTGACATTGTTCACAAGTACGGACCATTTGTTCGATATCCGAATTGATTCTGGGCCAGTAGACATGTCGCTGAGCGATGGCTTTCATCTTTACAATGCCCGGATGTGCCATGTGTAGAATTTTCAGCATCTTCCTCTGCAGTGAGACTGGGATGATGGTACGTTGTCCATAGACAAAGCATCCTTTGACTTCGGAAATGTCCATGCGATTCGAGAAGTACGGTTTGAGATCCTCATCTTGACATTTCTGCGACCATCCTTCCTTCATTGAAGCCATCACTTTTTGTAGAGTTTCATCCTTGCTTGCTTCTTCAGCAATTTCTTCCGCTGTGATTGGCAAAGGATCTATTGCTTCTTTGAAGGCAGCATTGACGAATACTTCCGCGCTGACGCTAATACTTGCGATGACAGCATCTTCGTCTGGCCTTGGATAATCGGCGATGAGGCGTGAGAGAACATCGGCCTTCCCGAATGATTTTGTGTTGACATATTGAATGTCGAAGTTATAGTTTAGCAAAATCAGCGCCCATCGTTGAAGTCGGCTTGCAGCGTAAATCGGGATGCCCTTCTTTGAACCGAAGATGGCCAAAAGCGGTTTGTGGTCGGTTTGTAGTGTGAAACGGCGACCATACAGCATCCGATGAAACTCGTGACTGCAAAGACGAGAGCGAGAGCTTCCTTTTCAATTTGGCTGTAATTCTTCTGAGCAGGAGTGAACGAGATTGAAGCATGTTCCACAGCTTTTTCTGTTTTGTCTGGAAACACATGACTCAGTACCGCACCGATTCCATCTTTTGAAGCGTCGGCGGCTACGACAATTTGCATTGTTGGGTCGTAATGAGTCAGAAGTAAGTCAGAGCACATGACATCTTTTGCTTCATTGAACACTTCTTGGTGCCTCGCAGTCCAATCCCATTTGACATCTTTCTTCAGAAGTTCATCAAGTGGTCCACGAAGTTGTCGAAGTTGTTTGATGAATCGCCCGTAATAGTTAAGTGCGCCAAGGAATGATCGAAGAGATGATACGTCATGTGGCGCCGGCATCCGTTTGATTGCTTCTGAGCGTGACGGATCGGGACGGATTCCATCTGATGACACGATGTGGCCAAGAAATTTGATTTCTCGTTGAAGAAAATTGCATTTCTCCATTTGAATGCGTAATCCGTAGTCGAGAAGACGTTTGAAGATCTGACGGAGAGTATCTTCATGTTCTTCCTTTGTTTGGCTTGCAATCAAGTCGTCAAGATATGTGAAGGCTCCTTTGATTCCTGATGTAAGTTGATCCATCAATTTTTGGAAGATGGCTGGAGCTGACTTGACACCAAGCGGAAGACGTTCGTATTGGAATAGCCCTCGATGTGTGTTTATTCCGCATAATTTCTTTGAGTTTTCGTCGAGTTCCACCTGCAGATAAGCATCGCGTAGATCCAATTGCGAGAAGAATGCGGCTCCGTTGACGTTTGTGTAGATATCTTCGGGGCGCGGAAGCGGATGGCGATTGAGTTCAATCCGTTCGTTGAGGCCTGTACTGAAGTCGACGCATACGCGAGTTTTTCCATTCTTCTTTTGCACTACCACAATTGGGGTGGCCCAATGGCTGAAGTCGACCTTCTTGATTGCTCCGATTGAAAGGAGTCGATCGATTTCGGTGTTGACGGCATCCAGAGCACCATGGGGAACCGGCCTTGCTTTGCAGAACACTGGACGAGCATCTGGTTTGACGTGAAGATGAGCCTTCATTTTTGTACAGTGACCAAGCTCGGTGTTGAACACTTCCGGGAACTCTTCTTGTAGAACTTCTTGTAATTTCTTCTTGTCTTCATAGTTTGACTTCATCGGAGATTGCGATGAAGTGGCTTCAATCCAGCGCGGCACTGATAGGAGATCGAGTGCACGAATCCAAGTGTCTCCCAGCAGATTATGCGATACAGCACTGCTGACGAAGGCGTCGAGTTGCACAATTGACTTGTCCTCGCGTTGCACCTCACACTGGATTCTTCCTTTGATTGGAAACGCCTGACCGTTGCAGTTCTTGACTTCAATTTCGGCTGACATCAACTTTGGTCGTCCGAGCTTTATCCACGTCTCTTCAGTGAGCAGAGTGATTTGCGCTCCGGTGTCAATCTTCATTTGACATTTGACCTGGTTGATCTTCGGCTGAATTGTCCATCTGTCAGAGTCCACTTTCGTCAAGTAGTTTGAGCTGACGGTGACTGTGTGGGCAGAAGCACTGGACGGCTTCGTTGCTTCCGAATGAACTGCCTTGCTTCGACAGATCGGCTTGATATGCCTTTTTTTCTGACATTGATGACACACTGCGTCACGGTGTTTGCAATCTTCGCGTTGATGATCCGCTTTGCCACAGGCTTTGCACGGCTTCTGTTGTTTGTCCACGGAGTCTTGGCGGGTGAAGTTCTTCTTTTTCTTTTGCCTCCACTGCTGCGGATGCGAAGTGACAACATCTACTGACTTCATTTTGGAAGATTGAGCTAGCAGAGTAGCGTTGGCACGAACTGACATGTATGTTCGGCACTCTTCACGAAGTTTCTTCAGAGTGATGTCTTCATTCTTTTTCCTAGCATCATCGAGCAGCTGTAAGCATTTTTGTCGTAAGTCGTGAAGATCATCACGCAAGGCGGTGACAAGGATCAAGCACTTCTGCTTTTCTTTGCAGCACGAAGAGAAGTCGGCGGTTTCACACGCGGCGTTGACCTGATTGAAGAGTGCCATTACGTCTTGGTTGGCTCGTTGTTTGAGCTTGAAGCACTCATATTGACGGACGAACACAGAGCGAGTGTCGTCGAAAAGCTCCTTCAGTTGTTTTACTGCTTCTTCAAAGGTCAAATTATCCGGTTGTTTGGGTTGGATGCCGTCGGCGAAGCTGGAGTAGTCTTCATCACTCAGCTTGCTGACGAGTAAGCGCACCTTAGTTGCTTCATCCAAATCCTTGCCGTCTTCTTCGAAGAATTTGCCATAGCGCTTGTACCAGGCATCGAATGTATTTCCATTGTCTGCGTCGTAGATGAACTTACCAATGCGGTTGTCGAGTGATGACGCTATCGTTGCCTGTTGAACACTTTGAATAGGCATCTGTTGTGCTTGCGGTTGGACACGTTGCTGAGCGACCAGAAGCTGGGCAATCATTGCTTGTTGGTCGCGCATCACTTGTGTGTGTTGTTCCTGTTGTGTTTGTTGATCACGCATGGCCTGTGCTTGTTGTTCCAACAATCGTGTCAGGCTCTCGATTGTTTCGCGATCCTTGCTCGGCGCCATTGTCCTTGCGTTGTTGGTTCTGTTGCTGACTGCGACAATTGTTGTGTCCTGTCGGAGATGGAGTCGTCTGAGACAGGGCAACGAAGAATAGTTTATTGACGACAATAGAAGAAATAATAATAGTGAAGTAGGAATGAAAGTGGAAGTGACAAATGCTAGAAATCACAACATTTAAATAGATGGCGGATGTGAGGGAAATGCAAACAAAATACATTATATGTGTGCTTAATAGGAAGTGATCACTATGTAAATTAGAATCTTATGCAAGATTATTATCATGTGTCGATTATATTCATCTCCACAACAATTGGCCAAGTGCACAAAAAGTTATGGCCATATCTTTGGTCCAAATCACGATTTTGTGGTTTAATTTGGCCATAACTTTTTTTCTATTTGGCCAATCCGAATCGTCTCTTTTGCAATTTTATAGCAGACATTTTGGCGCCTATCTTTTGACGCCAAACTCGTTTCTCTAGGTTGCGATTAAGCTGAGTTATAATCAATTTTTTAGTCTCCACACAGAAAGGGCCACACTGAAACGTCCCCTACCGTCCTACTCCTCAGCATACAACAACATCAGCTGGGCCGAGGGAGTAAAGCTAATGGTCCAAGGAATTGGTCGGGAGGCGTGCGGGTCCAGGGTGACCTTTTTACCTTATTTTTAAGGCATTTGACCTAAAAGGGGGTCCTTGCCATATTTTTGCCTTAATTCTTTCATTTGCCTTATTTTGCCTTATTTTTAATTTTTTGCCAAAATTAATTATTTTTGACTAGAAAATTGTGCAATTGGTCAAAATCTTGGTCAATTTTCTCATGGAAATGGCCCAAATCCTCAAAATTTCCTCCGACGGCCCCTATCGGGGCCGCCGACACCTCTTAATATAGTGATACTTATTATTTCTGAAAATTTTCTAAGAGGAAAAATGTTCAATTTTCTTAAGGAAATTCGTTGAAACTTCAAAAAATTTTCTCCGGCGGCCCCTATCGGGGCCGCCGGCACACCCCTCCCCATGTTAAAATCCCTTCCAAAAGAATTTGTCTCGAAAAAAGTTAATTTTTAAATGAAACTCACTTGTCAGTCTGGAAACAACTATAAAGTTGAAAATCCTCAATTCACTTTTCTCTATCAAATTAAATTCTCATTTTGATTGTTCTCAAGTTTATGACCTCTTCCTTTCCAACCCAGAATTGCTCAAAAAATTATCAAGTGCAGAGAAATATGAAGTATAAATTTATTTTTTATGTGTTAACATATATTTTAAAGCATTTTAAAGAGCGCCTTATTTTTGCCTTATTTTTGAAAAATTTTGCCATAATTTTGCCTTATTTTTTAACGCTGGCGCCTTATTTTTGGTGTTTGGAAAGGGTCACCCTGCGGGTGGCTGTAGTCAAATGGTTAAGAACACAGCTTTGGATCCTTGGCACGGGTTCCATGATCAAACCCCCTAATCCACCCAATTTTTCTGGCCAATTCCCTTCGGACACAAAAATATTCCATAAAAATTGCCTCTTTATGAAAAATTTCATTTTCGCATTTTGTTTTGTTATTTTTACAGCCCGAAACTGGTACCAATGCT
>LDKF01000210.1:21016-41278 GCA_001026735.1 Rotylenchulus reniformis | reverse complement strand
GGGGGGGGGCAGTTGCCCCCGTTGCCCCCCCCCTAGGTACGTCCCTGGACCTTTTATCGACCATGTCGCGTCCCGTTTTCTGGACGCGACCCAATCGGGGAATCATCATATGCCCATAAAAGCGGCTTCATCCCCAGCGGTGGGGTGGCTCAGTTGGTAGAGCGACGGTCGACAACAGCATCGGGGCCCTTGATCAGGACCACATCCCAACCCCAACCTTTTACACTCCTTGCCGCACGCCTAGCCTCAGGGCGGACGCGACAGACCATAACTTTTAAAGTTTCCTAAATTTTCATAAATAAGTCTTGAATGTTGGAAAATAGGGCACTTTTTTAAAAATGATCTCTTATTAATAATATTTGAAAACTATAAAACCAGGTTTACAAAAAACTTTTGTTGTAATCATCTCTTTTCTTTTCAAAATTTAAAATCCCTCATAAATTCTTCTCTTTCTGACTTTCTGTATTAAAAATCGAAAATGAATGAGATCAAAAGTGAGAATGCTGGTATCTCTCCTATCCTAAATCGCAAAGTTCAATGTGGCGGTTGATATCCTTGGATCCCGACGATGCCAGTGGGAACGCGTCGTTGGTATGCAATATAACTTTGACCAAAGAAATCTAAACGCAAAACGAAATGATCCAGTTGAAATGATGAATGGGCACCAATCAGATATCTCTCCTCTTCCCAGATTCGGCCCTCAAAAAAGCGAAAAGTTGCATAGGCATAGACCGGCAGACAGAAGGGATTGCACAGGATCAGTTGGGTCCCAATGGCCCAGATCAGCCAACCGAAATAACCTGTAAAATGTACAAAAAGTATAAATAAAAATACTAAAATAGCGCAATACCCGGATGTCTGACCAGTGAATAAACTCCGCTGGTGCAGAGTCGATGGTGCCGATGTTTCTGGATAGCAATCTAAAGGGAGATCAAAGATACAGGTTCACCCTTGTCGCAGCATCCCAATGTTAACCTGATGTGTAAAACCGACGGAGGCATGACACATTGCCAATTTCCGGAAAAGTTCACCGATAACACAAAAAACACAACCCAAAAATGATATGTATGGAGAACAAGAGAAGGCTGAGGAAAAAGAAAAAATTAATTGGGGCAGGGGCGTAACCAGAAAAAAAATTCCGGGGAGGGAAGTAAGGGCCGCCAAATGAAATCTGTTATTTTTTTTATTCAAAATTTTCAATAAAATTTCCCTAAAAAAATTTAATATGGGGTTGTTTATTTTGTCGATTTCTGCTATTGATTTTTTTATCTTGGCATTTTGGGGAGGGGGCAGGCCCGTAGTCAGAAAAAATTTTCGTGGGGGGGGGGACCTGGCTACGGGCCTGGGGGGAGGTTACGCCCCCGCCCCTGACTACGCCTTACTTACACCCCCTTCTGATTACGACCCTGACTGGGGAGACTTACAGGGTAAAATCCAAGCTCGGACCCAGAATTCCGCCCAGGAAACAGCGACGGCCACCCAAATAAATATGTTAAAACAATGAAAAATAAGGGGAAGGGGTAAAGATAAACCCAATATTCAACAGAATGGTTGAGTAAAAAGGAATCCGGCTGAAGTGATCCGATATTGGTGAGAGCTGAAAACGGAAAAATGAATATTTGGACAAACAAAATGGTGAGAGACCTGTCATTAGGAATTCAGAGAAATGGAAAAGTGTGAAGAAAAAGATATACACACAAAAGGAGAGCAAGGGCAGATGAGCAGGACCAAACAGGAGCATGAGAGCGATGGCCCACCCATTGGCCATACCGAGCAGAAACGACTGGACGGTGTACTAAACGGGTTGTGAGCAAAAATCCTGATCTTTTTGAACCCGAAAATCGATACTTTCCATCGAGATCTGTTCGCCCTGAAAGCGTAGAGGCATAAGAATGCCAACAATTGATGGATCAGCAGGAGACCGATTCGAAAGTTGTGGAGGGCAATGGTAAGTGGAATTGAACAATCGGGGAGCAGAAAAGCGAAAAGGGAGCCAAAATGGGAGAAATAATAAAAATATATTTTTAATCAAAAAATAACTTACTAACGGACGCGTAGATCATCCCAAACGATGCTCCAAAGGCGCCACAGGGCCGGATTTTGGCTTATCATTGTGGGGTGGGGCCTTAGCTGACTCATCAAAAAAAGAAAAAAAACTTCGGACAAACATTGGTACAAACATTATTGCTTACTCTTCAAAATCAGGTTTCAATCGACCCTTTTATAAGTTACTATTTTATTTAATATAAAGTTTCAACCACACAACAGACATCAAGCTATTTAGCAAAATGGGAATGAGAAATATAAAGGAAGAAATATTCAGGGAATATATACAATGTAAATCAGGGTGAAATATGGCTGAAAGAAAATGGATTAAATAATATTTGAAAGCTTGAGGAGTAACTTTGACGAATAGAATGAGCAAATTGTGGCAAAAATATCGAAAATTTAAATATTATGAGGTGAAAGATAAGAAAAATTGAGTTACGATGGAATTATTGAGTAGATTGGTACAATACAATGACTGATCATTTAGCATTTAGTAAAGGAAGCCAATTCCCTAACTGCATGTTTTGTCTTCCATATTAGCAGCTTCTGGCTCGCATTTCTTGATTTTGACTTGATTAAGCTTTTTCTCGAGTTGTCGTTCTAATGACAAAGCAGGCTAGAAAAATATTCAGATTATGGTAAAAACGTCTCTCTTTTTAGCATTATTTATTTATTTTTTCATTTTAGTTAGTTAAATATTAAATGAAAATGGGATCAATTAATAAAAAAATAAAACCCGAAATTAACCTCCTTTAATGGAGTGTCCAACATCGCATTGTGCTCTTTCAGCGAAACATTGGCATAATATCGCACAAAATCCATCAGAGACGGGAAAAACATTTGAGTGTTTGCGAATCCATAACCCCCACAGTGATCGACCATCGTTCGGGTGTCTCGATATTCAATCAAACAAGAATGCTAAAAAATATATCCAATGAGTATTTCCCCTTTATTTCATTAAAATTACCACAATATCATCTTTTGAAATTTCGAGTGCATAAAATCCTGGACGGGAAGCACTCGGCCTTATCAGGAAGATACCGTCATTTTTATCCGTGTCGGATAATAGAGAGTGTATGAGTGAAGCGGCTTGATCCTTAAAGAATATTTTTTCTATAATTTACTTTCTTCTATTGTATTTTATATACTAGGTCGTTGCATAAAAAAGTTACCTTTTGGTATCACACGAGCATAAGTCCAGAATTAAAGAACCAAAAAATCTAAAAACTTGAGAAAAGATACTCCTATATCTCCTCTACATTTTTGTCCAGGTCAAAAATGGCCAAACCGGTTTTCGGGTTTAAAACCAGTTTATTGACAAGAAATTGAGCTGTTTATAGACCCAAAATGTTGCCCATTGAGTGCTGCATCGAATGCAAAAAACCGCATCTCGATTGATCCACTCTTGGATTTTTTTACGATTTTTCAAACTCTAAAATCGACCAAAAAATGGCCATTTTTCTTAAGAGATTTTATTGAATTTTCGCTGGAAAAAAGACAAATCGAAATAAGCCGATTTCAAGCCAAAATTGAAAAATTCATAAAAAATCAAAGAGAGGACCAATCGAGATGCGGTTTTTTGCATTCGATGCAGCACTCAATGGGCAACATTTTGGGTCTATAAACAGCTCAATTTCTTGTCAATAAACTGGTTTTAAACCCGAAAACCGGTTTGGCCATTTTTGACCTGGACCACTTCGGGAATTTTTTTCTCGAGAATTTCAACAGCAATGATAATTGGTCTAAAAAGCAAAAATGTAGAGGAGTATCTTTTATCGTTTTTAGATTTTTTGGTTTTTTAATTCTGGACTTATGCTCGTGTGATACCAAAAGGTAACTTTTTTTTATGCAACGACCTAGTAATCCGAAAATGATACAAAAATAAAATTTATTTTACGGTGTAAACAAATACTAGTGTACTTACTTTTGTTGTTCCCTGATGCCATAGCCAATTTTCACAATCCCATTGAGGCATTAGCAGATGGGCACTAAGCAGAAAGGTACTCAACGTGGATGGTTCCGAATCCATCTGAAAATTGTAACAACTGATTGAGAGAAAAACATCAAAAATACCGCCAATGACACGGCTTCAAGCTGGCGATCCAGTTGTGCATGGGTGGTATCCTGTTGCTTGGGCAAAGCTAAAATTTTATCTCGGCATCGGTCGCGTTTGCTAAATGAATTACAAATTGGATCAAAGAAATTGAAAATTTCACAGAATAAGCGAATTAATTACCGATGCAATTTGAGCAGCGATGGCTTTAACTTTTCTAATTCATCGTCGATTTTTGCCAAGGTCCTTCCGATGTTCTGGATTGCCGTCTCAACAAGTGTTTGTGCCTTCCCGATCTCTTCCATCCGTTCTTCCTGCAATTCTATGTTCATCTGCAATGCATCTTTATCGCGCTCGCTCAATTCATCTATTCCTTCGATATTTGTTCTAAATTTTTTTTTTCATTTTTTAAAATAAAGCCTAATAAACCTTTTCAGTTCAACTATTTTTCTTTTGAATATTATTAGTGCTTCCTCATAAGCTCTGGCAGTTTGCTTCTTGCGACAATATTCTTCACTGAGATTCGATTTTTGTGCAAATAATTGGTCGTATTTACGAGATACACGGTCATATTCTCCATGGAATCCCTCCAAACGACATTTGAGTATGTTTATTCGGTGTGTTGGATTAGATTTGAAATTTGCCTAAAATGTTAAAAAAGCATTGCATTTTGCTCACGAGAATAATTGTGCGATATTGTAGTCAGAAAAAAAATTCAGGGGGGGATGGGGGAGGGGGTTTCTTAAGGAAATTGATCAATTTTTTGCCTTTGGTGAAAAAAATTTTTCGAAAAATTTTTCAAAAAAAAATTTTTAACAGGGACCCTTTTCATTTTTTTGGGTTTTGAAAATTTCAGGGGGGAATTCCCCCACCCTCTTCCCCCCCTGGCTACGCCAGTGATTGTAGTAAACATGCAGTCAATTTAAATTATTATTTTTATTTTTTAGGTATTAATAATTGTAGAGGTTGGAAAATTTAAAAGGCAGAAATTTATGCGTCTAACGTCTAATGCCCCCAAAAACATTTTTTATCAATCAAAAGATTGACCATGGAGTTCGATTCTTCTCACGACAAATTATTTTTTAAGCTTTTTGTGGCATTAGGCAAAATTATTCTGATTAGATTAAAAAATGATTCTTGCCAAAAACAACCCTTATTAGAAAGTTTTTCACGGAAAAAACAATTTTTTGAAAAAAAACTCGCAAAAGAGTGGATGTAAATTACATGAGAACATATTGGTATGCTCAAAAAGTTTGCCTCGATTTCATGTTGCTCTTTTGCTACAAATTCAGGCGATGGAAGTGGGTAGAGCAAGCAGGTGTCTAGCCGTTCATTGAAATCTCTGAGGGAACATGTGCGGTAGAATTGGATTAGTGCGGGAACGGAGTCAAAGTCGAGTGTATCTGGAGTGAATCCACATTTGTTGTCATTGACCTGAACAAATTAGTAATGTCAGAAATTAAAAATTTCTGATACCAATATCTTGATCAACTTGTTCACGCCATCAATCCGCAAGGTCAGTGTGAATTGCCCTTTGGTTGATGCATCACGAACGTTAAAAGTTCCATCTTTTTGATTCTGAAATTGTTAATTTGGTTGAGAAGAATGAATACCCAATGTTTTAAGAATTTAGGTGCTAAATCCTCCAAAATACATGTTTTATTGCATTTTTGTGAAATTTTAGCCCAAAAAATTTTAGAGGTTTAAAGCACAAGATTTTTCAACGAGTATCCATAAATCCAAAGGAAAATTATATGAAGTGAATGATTTTCCCTTCTATTTTATATTATCTTTTCGCGGCGAGAAGAAAAAGGAAAAGTGAGAGATAACATTGACAGACATTGTAAATTCGGTCTGAGAAGGTTCTTATGGATACCCAAAAAATTCCTCGATCTATATAAACTATTTTAAAAGTCCAAAACCATCTTAAAAAGATGTTTGACATACCCAAAAGCAAATAAAAAAGGTCATGATCTATTATTCGGTATTTAATAAATCGATAAAGGCATAAAGCACCTCCAGTGCTGCACTGATCACTTCCTTGCTAGCAGCCCCCCAGTACCAGCTCTGTCCTGCTAAATCTGCAACACAACCATTGGTCGATTGAGTTTGATTGGCTAAGTTTTTATCATTCCTTTTGGAGTTTTCATTGGTAGCACAGCAGGATGAAGAATTTGTGGAAGTGGATAGGGAGGAAGTGTGCGAAGAGGAGGGAGCGCACTCGTTGTCCAGATGCAGCGAACTCATAATAGTGCAAGCTCCGATAAATTAGGCTTAAGGATGTAGAGTTTGCAGCACTGCAACTTTATAGTAAAGAAAGAAAGTACAGCCCAAGGCTTTTCAACCGGTGTCAATAAGTCCAAAATAAAAACAATAAAATAAAAATTGGGCGCCGGTAGAAACGCCTTGAACCCTCAAATTTTGAAGCGAATCCCTTGTTATAAACTGCTATAGGAAAAGTAGAATAAACAGAGAAAAAGAAATAGTCGACAATATGTTTTAATGCAACATGCTTTCGTGTCATAAAATCGAGGAGCCAAAATAAAAGTTGGAATTCTCTGGTTTTTCTACGCTGATTATATGTAGCGAATGATTTTCTCTTCTATTTATCTTATATTGTCATTTCGCAGCGAGAAAAAAAGGAAAAGGAGAGATAACATTAACAGACAGTGTAAATTCGGTCCGAGAAGATTCCTATAGACACCGGAAAAGATTCCTCGATCTGTATATAAATTGTATATTAAACATTGGTGAAAAAGCTCCTTCAAGACTTGCATTGCAATACGCCTTGATATACTGCTTGAAAAATTTTTCTACCCAAAAGAAGCAAAAATAAAAAACCTCTGAAGCGAAAAAAAGTGTTCGTTGAAACGAGAGAATGCTCATGAAAAAGTGTTGAAGAAAACGAAAAGAGTGCTCATGAAAAAGAAAAAGAGTGCTGTATAGCACGTCCGCTAACTATTGGTCCGAAAAAAAATTACTAGAGTATATTAGCTCTCCACGAAGTGATGAATTCACTTCACGCATAACCAGGAAAAAATTTCGGTATGGGCATGGGGTGGGTGGGGGTTTTTGACGAGCGAACATTTTAAATTTTAACAGCTTATCCGTTATTCCGCAACCGCGATGAGTGCTGCTGGAAAAAATCATTAGAGTACCAAGTCCGTCTTTAGTCCCGGCTGTTAAAGTGGTACTTGTTTAGCTGGTGTCCACCCTAGACCCCCCCCCTAAATTTTGGAAAAAAATTCATTTTTTATTCAAGAAAAGATAACACTGGGGTTATTTTTGACGCTGAATTCGATTCTAACGTCCATTTTGACGTAATGCGTTATCTGACGCCACTTTTTGTCGTTGACGTCAAAAAATTTTGATGCAAAATCATCTAAAAAAGACTTCCCTGTGGTAATTTTTTGACGCTGAATCCGACACATTACATAAAAATGAGTCAAAATCGGACTCAGCGTCCAAAATTACCCGTTGAGGAAAAAATTAGAAAAAAATCAAAAAAAATTTTTTTGACGTCAACGTCAAAAAATGACGACAGATTAAGCGTTATGTCGAAATAGAGGTCAGAATCGGATCCAGCATCAAAAATTACCCCTTTAAAAGAAAAATTACAAAAAAATGGCATAAAAAAGTTCAAATTTTATTTGGGGGGGGGGGGGTCCAGGGTGGACACCAGCTAAACAAGTACCGTTAAAGTCCCCAGTCCCGAAATTCAAAAAAAGGAAGTCATGAAGAGAAGAATTTTTAATGTAATTCTGTATGGGATTTAAGCATTTATGTACATAAAGACAAAATATATGCGTCAATTTTTTAAGAAATGGCTGAGAAAAACGAAGAGACTCAAAAAATTGACCTTAATAATGAAGTCAAAGGCCAAAAAATCCCCCAATCAGAATATCATTTTTTTCAAACCTATGATTACCAAATTGTGATTAGTAGGGTCAATTTTTATATGCCCAAAAATTTCTCAAATATGCGCATAAAATATGCACCAAAAGTGCCTAAATATGCGCAAAATATGCTCAAAATATGCACAAATTTTTCGCAAAATATGACCTAAAAATGCAAAAATTTTGCCTAAAAAGCAATTCTTCACTATTTAAAGTGGTTTTTTGCATATTTAAGGCATTTTTAGGTTAAAATTTACTTTGGTACTTTTTTTTTTTTGCATTTTTGGCCTTTTTCATGCCTTTTTGAAAATTTTTTGAAAAACAATGTGATTTCTTAAGAAATTTAGCTATTTTTCTTTGAAAATTATAAAAGTTTAACCATTCTGGAATTTTTCAAAATTGCCAAAAAAAAATTAGAAAATGTCCGAAAAATTTCAAAAAATATGCAAAAATTTCTCAAAATGCATATTTTTCTCAAAAAATGCCCAAAATATGCTCAAATATGCGCAAAATATGCGAAATATGCAAATATGCACAAAATGTCGAAAATATGCAAAAATATGCAGTTAGAAATCCATGCTAGAGCGTTCAAACCATGCTAAAAAATGTGTTTTACGTGATTTTCAGGCGTTCTGAGTCCGCAAAAAAAATATGCATTTGCATATAAAAATTGGCACTACTTGAAAGACGTTAACTTTTGAAAACCCATAAATTCAACAGGGGGGACCCTTTTCAATTGAAAACCAAAAAAAGATTTTTTTTGCTTTTTTTTACCTTTTTAACTTGAGCAAAAGCATTGGAAAAACAAAAAATTTTTTTTTCTTTTTTGCCTAAAAGGGGGGGACCCTTTTAGTTGGTTTTCAAAAGTTAACGTCTTTCAAGTAGTGCCTAAAAATTAACCCTAATGATGAATTTCAAAACTCAATTTTTACAACTTTACAGCAGAATCAACAAATCATATCCTTTCTTATCAGATTTTTTTAGGTTTGAAATATTTTATCCTCTTCTTCTACTCTTCTAAAAGTATCAAAATGCCGAAAGCGTCGAAGAACAAGGACCCGAACATGCCTAAGCGCGCTCAGTCCGCCTACTCCATCTGGTTTGTTCACATTTACTATAGTTTGGATGAGTATTATTGGGATCCATATTTTTAAGGATGTCGGCCAACAGGGAGAAGATCAAGAAGCCAGGCATGAGTGTGGCTGAAGTGGCCAAAGCAGCAGGTAAATTATTTTGATTTATTAGAAAATAGTATTCTTGATCGTATTCTTGATTTTTTACAGGTGTCGAGTGGAGTGGAATGTCCACTTCGGAAAAGTCCGTTTGGGAGCAGAAAGCGGCTGATGACAAGGAGCGCTATGAACAGGGTCAACCATTCATATGTGAAAAATATTATTTAAAAACCAATTTTAGAAATGGCCGTCTACAGCGCAAAATCGCACTCATCTGGCGATGGCAAAGCAAAGTCGCGCTCATCTGGCAGTGGCAAAGCAAAGTCGCGCTCATCTGGCGGTGGCAAAGCAAAGTCACGCTCATTTGGTAGTGGCAAGGCAAAGTCCCGTTCATCTCCACGGTTAGTTATAAACCCGAAATTTTGAAAAAACATTGGATGACAAGGATGTAGCCAGGAAAAATTTTCGAGAGGGGGGGGGGGCATTTTAGGGATGTATTTTTTAATCCAAACTTTGACATCTGTTTTTGCAAGAAGCGGCTACCTAAAAAATAAAGGGTATTTTTTTTGAAATTCAAATTTTTGAAAAATTTTCCCAACACAATGCCAGAATTAATATCATGCTATAATGGATTATAGCTTGCTATAATCTGCGTCTCTGACTTTTGACTTTATAGCTTGCTATAAAAATTATAGCTTTGCGGGACCTTACTCCACAAGTACCAATTCGGTGTCAAAAACTGGCCCTAAAATGTGATTTTCAACCATTTTTGGGAGGTACAAACTGCAGTATTACTTGAAAGTATGGTCCACTAAAACAAAGCGAACCCTCACAAGCCACCTCTCTTGGTTATTATTTATCTATGTTCGTAGCCCTTGTTATATTTTTTTCATCAATACATTTCTGTAAAAACTATTATAACCTTGGAGATGTCGAATGTGATTTTTTTTCTTTTATTTCATAGACGCTTCCGCTTCCATATTATCTTTTAAAAAATCCATTCTCTTCCTTCATCTTCACTCTTCTTAAAAATGTAAGTGTTTGCTTCTCAGATTTTTATTAATTTACACTATATATAACTTAAAAGCATTAAAAACTATGCTAGAAGATTTGAGTGAAATGTAAAAATCGACTATGCTAGGAGATCCAAACTGGACGCAGTAACAAAATAATTTAAATTTAAGGTTGTGGTTTAGCACTGAAGTTTGGGTCGACATTTTGAAATTTTTACCGCGTTCCGATTTGCTCAAATCTGTTCAACCATACAGCAGACGTCTTAATGCAATTTGCGAGTGTCACATTGACAATCTTCACATCATAAGGAAATTTTCGGATTTTTTGCGCGAATTGGCGGATGATCTTCCAGAAGAAAACAACCGATTAGAGAATTTGACAGCTGATGGATACAATTTGGGCAGACATTTCCGAATAGACCACCAGAAAGAAGTGCAGTTCGACGTCGGGAAGAAATTGGACGAAACAGACGAGCACTTTAAGGTTTTATCATTTTCATAAAAATTGCAAATAATTTTTGCATGCTTTTTGGGGGTTTAATTTAAAAAAATCCAAATCTGATTTTAGCACCGACTTCGGAAACAGCAATTGGCGCTTCGCTCTTCCCTGGAACTTTTCTGCTTTTGCCATTTGTACATTTACTTGACGGAGAACCCTGCCGATGCGGTGTTCTTCGACCAGTACATGGCCATCATCCGACCCCTCCGTCCCCTGAAATTTTCAAAACCCAAAAAAATGAAAAGGGTCCCTGTTAAAAATTTTTCGATAAAATTTTTTTCACCAAAGGCAAAAAATTGATCAATTTCCTTAAGAAAATTCGTTAAAAAAATTTTTTTTTAACGAAACTTCAAAAAAATCGGGGGACCCCCTCCGAGCGGGGACCCCCTCCGCCCATTCCCCCCCCCCCCNGGGGGGGGGGGCGGAGGGGCGGCCGCCCCCCCCCATGGCGAGAAAAAATAGGAAAAATTGACTATTTTCCTTAAAAAATAAGCAGAATTTCAAAAATTTTCAAAATTTTATTCAATCCGCCCCCCATGGCCAAATCCTGGATACGCTAGAGGGCTACGGCCTACGGGCCTGCTCTGGGGTATACAATAAGAAAAAAATTATTTCGGCATCAGAAACTATTCTATATTTCTATTTTCTGTTTACACATTAGTTTATCCCCGATACTTTGGAATCAGTTCATTTTCTTAGGAATTTATTATAATTTTTATTTTAAAAAATATCAGAGAAAGATGAACCTTTGGACCCGATAGCCTCCACTACCGGCTAAGAAATGAAATCTTTATCAATTTCTTGTTCAAATTATTTTTGCGGAATATTGTATTCTTTTCAGCATTTCTTTGACAGTTCCTCCCCGTGCGATCGTCGTCCCTTTGTGCTGACCTTCGCCTCCTCCTATTCCGATTTGCATCCCTTCAAATTCACCAATTTGAATTCTGGCGAAGTGTTGCTGTTCGACCCCATCGACATCCCCTTCGCCTCGATGTTCTTCAACACTTATCGCCTCCGGCGTTGTTTGATCGCAGAGGCCACCGAAGCGGCGATGGAACATTTTTACGACCAAATGTTCGATGACAATGGCGAGTTCAGGGTCACGGAAGAGGACCAGACATTTGAGGCGGGAGGAGCAGGGGCCACATTGGTGCTGTGCTGACGCGATTTGTGAAAATTACTTTTTGACCCATAATAATTCAACCACGATTTTCTGTGATATATTATCATCTTGTTTGACCTTTAAATTACATATTTTTCATATTTTATTTTCTTATATAATCCTCCAATGCCTCAGGTTTCTTGCAATTCATTTAGCCCATCCATCATTGTTCCTCAATCTCCATGGAAACGGTTTTTCTTCGGTAAATAAAATTGGTACCATTCAACTTATTTAGCTCATTGTCAATCTTTTATTTTCCGAATTCTAAATCCATTTTCTGATGAGTGTTTTTGTGCCAAAGGAATATGTCTGAAAGTGGCGGTGGATCGGTGATCCGTCCGGTGAGCAGGTCCAGCAGGAGTGCGAGCAGATTTGGGCGACAGCAACAGCAAGCGGATGAAGGGGCGCAGTTGCACGCGACGGAAGGTGTGATGCAATCACCGATGAAAAAGTCGCAATTTCAAATGTCCAAAAAGGGTTTTGTTTTTGAACTTTGTGATATCATTTGGAATTTGTGGGATCTTTTTTTATTTCTGATATTGTTTTTTGAATTTCCAAGTTATTAAAAGATAATTTTTTGAAAAAAATTTCCGATTAAAAATAAAATTTTTTAGCCAAAAATTGAAATTCTGAAGACCGAAAACGAATCTATTCCGAAAAAACGAATAAGTGAACAAAGGAATTAACTTTTTACTGACTTCAAATTCCTAAAGTTCTCGGCGTGCGAGTGAAGGAACGCGACCCGTCTGGAGCAACGGGGATGGAGGCAACAGCAGGAGAGCGACCCCGGAGCCGACTCAGCACGCTGTTCAAGAGTGCCGACCCGACGACATCGCCGGCGACAATGGCTTCCGGCGCGGGCGGGATCGAGCAGAAGGCCAGCGAGCTGAAGGAGACACTGACGAGGCCGCTGTCCAGTGAGTCGAGGGGGAAATTTAGGGATTTTCAAGCAGCGTTCGACATTTTACTGAAAACACGTGAAAAGTACGGTTCGTGAGTTGGTACGCATTCTGGAATTTTTCAAAATTGCCAAAAAAAAAATTAGAAAATGCCCGAAAAATTTCAAAAAATATGCAAAAATTTCTCAAAAAATGCATATTTTTCTCAAAAAATGCCCAAAATATGCTCAAATATGCGCAAAATATGCGAAATATGCACAAAATGTCGAAAATATGCAAAAATATGCAGTTAGAAATCCATGCTAGAGCATTCAAACCATGCTAAAAAATGTGTTACGTGATTTTCAGGCCGTTCTGAGTCTGCAAAAAAATATGCATTTGCATATAAAAATTGACCCTAGTGATTAGGTAGTTGGTTCTAATCCGGTTTAATACTAAATTTTCAAGGAGAAAGTACTAAATATTCAAGGCGTTCCCCGCATATTTTGGTGACAGGAAGGAATCCAAGGGCAAGGAATGAGGATTCGGTATTGGAGCATAACTGGTATTTAATTCGCTTTTTGACCAAAGGAAAGCAAGTGATCAATTTTGAATTGATTAAGATTAGTGGGATAAACACCAAAGAAATGAACAAATAATGTAATAACTGTATTAAGACCGAAACTTGGTAAAATTAACCAAAGTCTTTTATGTGTCAAAAGCAATGTCAAGTGTCAATTATATACATTCAATTGATCATCACAATGGGAAAAATGTATAATACTTGATCAATCACAATGGGAAAATGTACAATTATTTGATCTGACAATGGGTCGATCAAAACAGTCGGCACTAGTTGCAAAGTGGCTGCCCTTGAAAACCCACAAATTTAACAGGGGGGACCCTTTTCATTTGAAAACCAAAAATCCATTTTTTTCAATTTTTTCACTTTTTAACTACTTTTCGAGCAAAAGAGTTGGAAAAAACGAAAAATTTTTTTTTGTTTTTTTGCCTAACAGGGGGGACCCTTTTCGTTGGTTTTCAAGGGCAGCCACTTTGCAACTAGTGCCAAACAGTCAATACAGTACACCATCACAACACAGTTTGACATCAGTCTCCCGAACATCTGATTCGTCCGGTTTCGACCACAACAGCAGAGCACAATTCTAACCGTCGTTCCAGTCGAACGGTGGCGTCATGGCGACGCCCTCTCTCCTGGCTGCCCTTCTCACCATATTCTTCATCCAGTCGTAGTCTAACTTGTCCACGTAATGCTGCCGCGCCACATAACTCATGATCTTGGCCATTTCCTCTTGCTGCAAAGGGACAAGCAAATGATTAATCCCAACTCGAACAAAACAAAGTCCCCAAAGCAAAATCAACCGACTCGATCGTTGAAGAGCTTTGATGGATCCGAACAGGCACCGGACTTCATATCCTCAATCTCCAGCGTGTCCGTCAGGCTTCTCCAAGGCAAACCGCGTGGGTTGATCAGGTCCACGAACATGTAGAGCCAGCATTCGATGTCATCTTTGCGCCCAAATTCCTCAAGACGATGAGTTGCCAGCGGTGCGTAACGCAGCGTGCCCTTGAAGCGCGTCTGAAAAATCCAAGGGTAAAACGATTCAGAAAGTGGACACCGAAAGGCAAACTCACCCTTGAGCGGGGTGTCTTTATCGATCCTTGTTCATCCAGAATGTAGCGTGCGATCCCGAAGTCCACCATGTAGACCCGGTTGTTGGCAGTTTTGCCGGTGCGTCTTCCGAGTACGAAGTTGCCCGGTTTGATGTCCCTGTGCACGAAGCCAAGCCGGTGAAGACCCTCGACTCCTTTCAGGCATTCCAATGCCACGTAATAACCGGTGTTCGGACTAAAATCCAGGGATCGTGTAATGAAAACTAGGCAATTTCCACAGACCTCAGGACCCGATCGGGTCGTCTCCCTTTCACATCGGCAAGTGAGTCGCCAAGCAACGACATCACTACCCACATGCGGTCCTTCATCCGGCAATAATCGAAGAGCTCCGGAAAATGTGTAATATTGCCGTCTTTTTGCGCTGCCTCCAACACCTATAAAAGACAAAATCCGATCAAGATCAACCATATCACATAGGAACCACAACCCCGACACACCTGCAATTCCATGGTCAATTTGAAGTGATCCCGCGTTGGCTGTCTCTTCTCCACCTTCAAGGCATAGTGCTGTTGTCCGCCCTCACTGTGACGAATACGGTACACGGCGCCATATCCTCCGCTGGCAATCTCTCGGACGATCTTGTAGGTGCCCCTTGCTCTGAAACATGGGACTTCCGATTACAACGAATAAGGGCCTCCATCCAAAACACTCACCCGCCGGCCACCTCGTCGTTCTCCTTGTAGAGTCCGGGCACAACAGTCATCACGGCGGCTACTGCTACGTTATCGCGGTAGTTGTCCTCGGGTAGTTGTGATGAGTCAACAGCGGAAATGTCAGCAGCAGATGAGTTGCGGGCAGCAGGGAAGGATGAGTTGAGCGAGTTGAGGGGATTGAGGTGAATGATCGGGTTAGGCTGAATCCGTCCATTTATATAGTCGGTTCTGTTGTGAAGTTTTGGCTGCAAAAGCAAAATTTTTGTAAGTTCTCTCGTTAATACAGGGTTTCTATCGAAAAATTTTCAAAATCAGAACATTCAGCTCAAAAAATCAGATTTCATGGGCAAAAATCAGAACATTTTGTAAAATGCTTTAAAATCAATGTACAGATCGAGGAATTTCTATCGGTGTCCATAGGAACCTTCTCTGACCGAATTTACAGTGTCTGTCAATGTTATCTCTCATTTTTCCTTTTTATCCTCGCCACGAAAAGACAATATTAAATCGAAGAGAAAATCATTCGCTTCATATTGTTTTCCTTTGAACTTATGGACACCGGTTGAAAAACCTTGGGCTGTATTTCGTGTAATATCGTATTTCTCACTACACATGATCAATTTTAACAATTTTGGGGGAAGAGATGAGCCAAAGTTTGCGAGTCTTCATAGATAGTTGATTGGCCAAAAAAATCGGCTCGCAAAAAGCAAAGATTCTTGCTTTAAAATATGTCTATTTAGGGAACTCCGCTTTTTTGCAAAAATTGTTTACTATGGGAAGGGTGCCGGCGGAGAAAATTTTGAGAATTTTCGACCATTTCCTTAAGAAAATTGCTCATTTTTTGGTTCTAAGAAGTGGCGCCGAAGATATCATGGATGGGGTGCCCGGCGGTCCCGATAGGGGCCGCCGGAGAAAATTTTTAAAATTTAGTCCTTTTTCTTAAGAAAATTGGCCATTTTTAAGATATTTTTTGAAAAATATACTATATTAGAGTGTCGGCGGTCCCGATAGAGGCCGCCGGAGAAAATTTTTGAAAATGGAATAATTTTTCCTTAAGAAAATTGCTCATTTTTTTAAGAAATTTCAACAAAAATCAGAAAATCAGGACAAAATAAGGACAGAGCTCGAAAATCAGAACAAATCTGACAAATCAGAACATTTTGTCAGATTTGGACCCTCCAAATCAGAACATTTCTGACAAATCAGAACAGATAGAAACCCTGCGTTAATAAGACCAAATTGTTAAAGGGCCGAATTTTAATTTTTAGCATGATTTTCACTTGCTATCGAACGATTGTCTTAAAATTGTTGGCTCCATGTAGTTTTTTTTTCTTTCTCTGCTTTCACGAGACATAAACAGAGAAAAAATTTCGGCGTAAAAACATCATTTGAAATTCCTGCTTGTAACATCTCTTCGCGGCGAGGAGAAAAAGTGAGAGACAACATTAACGACATTGTAAATCCGGTCAGAGAAAGGTTTTTATGGGCACCAAAAAAAGGCCTCGATCTGTTCTTACGTACGGACCTGATTCCGACGCCCGGCGGTGCTTCCCCGGAGAAATTTTTTGGAATTCTGGGACACTTGAGAAATTTGGCAATTATTTTTCTGACAAGTGAGAGAGGCTGGGGGAGGGGCAAAGGCATATTTTTTGATTTTTTTTTGAAAACCCATAACGTTAAAATTTTAATCTTTTTTGATTTTCCAGACGCTATTTTGGTAGTAATTACACTAAAATAAAGTTTGTTGTCCGTATTTTTCGGAAAAAATAATAGGCAGGACTGTTATGTTCAATAGGTGAGTGCTGTATGATTTTTGATTTTTTAAATTTTTTTTTAAATTTCTTATTGTTGGGCTCGCCTTCGGCGAGCCCAATATTAACAAATTTTGCATTTAAAAATCTAAAAATCATCCAGCCCGCACCTATTGAACATTGCTTTTAGCCTAAGTCCCCCACGGCTGCCTTTTATAGCCGGGTAACGATAGAAAATCCGGGGTAATAAATTTTTGACGTCAGCGTCAAAAAGTGACGGCAAATGACGCACTACGTCAAAATGGACGTCAGAATTGGAATCAGCGTCAAAAATTACCCTGGGAAAAATTACCAAAAAAATGTTTGTGATCTTGAGTCCATTTTTAGCTTTGGGATCTTAGGTCTGCTTTTGGCTTTGGGATCTTGGGGTCATTTTTGGCTTTTGGGATCTTGGGTCCTGGGATCTTGGGTCTTTGGGATCTAGAGACCTGACCCGACCCCAACAATAATTTAACATGGAATGTTTTCGCTTCATAAAATCATAGAGGCGGAAAAAGAATTTCATTTCTATGGATTTTTTGGCGCTAGTGACAAATCGCCCCCCTTTGGGACTCTAACTTTTTTTGAGTCTCGGGACTCAAATTCTGCCAGTATGAAATAATGGCGGCACAGAAATCTGCCAGTATGGAATACTGGCGGCACAGAAATCTGCCAGTATGAAATACTGGCGGCACAGAAATCTGCCAGTATGAAATACTGGCGGCATAGAAATCTGCCAGTATGAAATACTGGCGGCACAGAAATCTGCCAGTATGAAATACTGGCGGCACAGAAATCTGCCAGTATGAAATACTGGCGGCACAGAAATCTGCCAGTATGAAATACTGGCGGCATAGAAATCTGCCAGTATGAAATACTGGCGGCACAGAAATCTGCCAGTATGAAATACTGGCGGCATAGAAATCTGCCAGTATGAAATACTGGCGGCACAGAAATCTGCCAGTATGAAATACTGGCAACATCGAATAAAATTACGTTAAAATGGAATGCAAGGGCAAAAAGGGGAACATTTATTCGATGCATTTGTTAATTTGGGGTGAAAATTACAATATTGAATGATAAAATGATGTTAAAAAAATTATGTTGAGTCCCGAGACTCAAAAAAAGTTAGAGTCCCAAAGGGGGGCGATTTGTCACTAGCGCCCTTTCTTTAAACTGATTTTATAAACTTGCAGAAAGAAAAATTCGTTTTGGCAAAGCTGAAAAAAATTATGCCAAGCTAATCTATAAAATCGTGGTTTTGGCCAAAAATCGGGCCATAACTTTTTTCAGCTAATGATGTGCACCCGGGGGAAAGGGATGGGGGATAGATTCTTTCATTAAAATTGGATTTTCGCTATAAGACAAGGGCGTCGCCAGAAAAAATTTTCGGGGGGCCCAACTCCAAAAGGTCGATCTTTAGGGGTGCATTTTTGAATCGTAAAACCCATTCTTAGGGGTGCATTTTTTAAAAAAGCGAGCAAAAATAAAAGTGATCAAATTTTATTAATTTCTTTATATATATATTCTGCGGCCGCCAGAGAGCCGATTTAAATCCATTTTTGCGCTCGAGCGTGAACTTTGAAACGAAAAATACAGTTTGGGTTATAACTCGGTTTAAACCAAACCTAGAGAAACGAGCTTGATGTCAAAAAATAGAGCTTATGGCAATGGTGCAGAATTGCGGTCCCGCGGAAAAAATAAATAAACTGAGCTGAAAATTCACACACTGGGGTTATTTGGGGTGCTGATTACGAATCTGAGCTCAGATTTTGTCCATGATGAATCAAATCTATGATTTTTCGTCAATTTTTCATTTTGCGATTTTCATGCTAAGAAATTAGCTATACAATTGGTTATATTTATTTTTCATTACTTTCTAATCATATTAATAATATTTTTGTGTTTTTACTACAAAAATTATTCCCACAAGATCGTTGAATATGCAAGTGTCTAATATCTCTGATTGGCGAAAGATCAAGACTTGATGAAAAATCATAGATTTGATTCATCATTGACAAAATCTGAGCTCAGATTCGTAATCAGCACCCCAAAAAACCCCTGGGTGTGAATTTTCAGCTCACAATTCTAGTTTATAAAATTTCTTATTTTTTCCTCGGGACCGCAATTCTGCACCATTGCCGAGCTTATTATTAGCTACAGTGACGCGCTGGACCCATGCCAAGAGATTGTCTGATCCGCGACCGCTTTCCCCCCGTAGGCACCCATTTCCAGAGGAAAAAGGCTAGCAGGCGACCGGGATTGAAGCCGGTGTCTTCCGATGGGGCCTCGGATGCTCTACCGATTGAGCTACGCCGCCGACGAGGAGATAGCGGCTAATTGTTCATAATCTCTTGGCTAACGATTGGATTGGGGGGGGGGAATGGCCAATCGTTACACTACAAAATGAGCATAAGACCATCCGAATTGGCCCAGTCTAAAAAAAGTTATGGCCAAAACAATTACTCGTTACAAAAAGTGCTCGCACGGATGATTATTTTGACCGTAACTTTTTTTAGACTGGGCCAATTCGGATGGACTTAGGCTCATTTTGTAGCTAATAATTAGTTCTATTTTTTGACATCAAGCTCGTTTCTCTAGGATTGGTTTAAACCGAGTTATAATTAAAAATGTACTTTTCGTTTCAAAGTTCACGCTCGAGCGCAAAAATGGATTTAAATCGGCCTCGCTCTGGCGGCCGCAGTATTTTTTATATGTATGCATTTTTCATTTTTTAGCTTACTTCCCATTTTTGCCAACCGAAAACATCGCGGAGGTTGAAGCCGAACTTTATCTTTGGAAGGAAAAGTGCCAATTATATGATGGATCTGATACCCCCTCGCAATTCCTTTCGAAGTATTCAGATCAGTTTAGGGACCAATTCCCTAATATTCTTACCTTGATTCGCTTGCTTTGTACATTGCCTGTTTCTACAGCGTCAGTATCTGTCTATTCTATCATATTATTCTGAGGAGGCAGAGAAAATTGACTTGAATCTTGTTGTAGACTTTTAATACCATCAAACCAAGAAAAGTTAAATTGAACTTGTGGCGCTATATGAAAGACGGTTACTTTTGAAATTCCACTAAAAGGGTCCCCCCTTTTAGGCCAATAAGAAACAAAAATTTTTTGGTTTTTTTCCAATTCTTTTGCTCGAAAAGTAGTTAAAAAAGTATAAAAATTGAAAAAATTATGGATTTTGGTTTTCAAATGAAGAGGGTCCCCCCTGTCAATTCTGTGGGTTTTCAAAAGTAACCTTCTTTCATTTAGCGCCGAACTTGTAATTGCCTATCTACACATATTTTTATTCAATTTCCGATAAATATTATTCATTTCCCCCCTTTCTTTCTTCCCTCCACCCCTGAAAATTTTTTAATTTTTCCAATTTCGGGGGGGGGGGGG
>LDKF01000210.1:8926-20916 GCA_001026735.1 Rotylenchulus reniformis | reverse complement strand
GGGGGGGGGGGGGGGGCAGGGCCCCCCCCTGGCGACGCCCTTGCTATAAGAAGAGAGGTTTGAATTTTCTACTAGGCTAATTTAATCGTAAGATTTCTTTGCAATATTTATGTATAACAACCATTGTTTAATAATTCCATTTTTCATTTACCTAATCAGAAACAAAAATGTCGTCAGTGGGTAGAAGAATCTGTTTAATTTGCCATCGGGATTATCCAAAGAATAGCTTGATAAACCACATTGCAGAACATCTGAACTACAAAAGGCACAAATGCTTGGATTGCACTTTTGAGTATGCCTAAATTAAATGATGAATAATCCATTAATTAATACTTAATTTAGAAGTGTGCTTATGGAGGCGATGGTTGATCATCAAAACAATACATCCCACAAAGTTGCCTTTG
This sequence comes from Rotylenchulus reniformis, assembly GCA_001026735.1. Lineage (NCBI taxonomy): Eukaryota > Metazoa > Nematoda > Chromadorea > Rhabditida > Hoplolaimidae > Rotylenchulus > Rotylenchulus reniformis. Next base: position 20,512 of record LDKF01000210.1, on the reverse strand, counting down.
ATGTGAGTGATCTCGAAAAATAGAAGATGGAATAGATCATAATTTTCTTACCTCATTATGGGATATCCAAAAATTGATTTGACTCTTTTCAATAGGTAAAAAATTGGTATTTGGACCGCGTTTGTCAGATGATTTACAGCGATTTTGAGTACGCACAAAAGCATGGCGAAGATCGCATTCGTCGTTTCGGCGCTGCATTTGGGGACAAAAAACGACTAAAAGAAATGCTGAATGCAGGGTAAGGATAGCACCATTAATTTTTTCTCATTCGAATAAAATTTTAGGGATATAAAGGAGGAAGGAGATGAAATCGAAGTTATTGGTACTCTTGGAGTTGAACAACTTCCAGCAACACCTGCAACTTCCATTGCTCGTCCAACAGTACCGACAATTTCCGCAAATAGACGATCCTTTTCCGATAATGACGGAGGACAGGAACAAGAATTGAGCAATCTAACGGTCGTAAAAAGTCTATTGCCAAGAGATCCAGCGAATACCATAACCAAACGTACCAATAAAAGAACACAAAATAGAGCACAAGCAAATTCTAACCAATTTGACACTGAACCTTCAATCGAAACTGAGAATGCAAACGCGAGAGTACAAACAGCGCCAGCCGATTCGTCAAATGAACATACTGCTCAAACGACGGTATTTCAGATTCGGAGCTACTAGTAATAAGAATGAACAATTTTTTAATTAAATATTTCATCAATAGTTGGTCAGAATTTTGAAAGTTCTTTGCCTTTCTAATAATTTATTTTCCATAGGAGCGAATATTATTAGAGCTGCAACGTCAGATTACAAAGGGAGAGGACCTTAGAAAATGCAATTTATGCCATCAGATGGTGGAAAATGATTACAAAACCCAAAAAGAACATACCATCGCAACTCACATGAAGGGAATAAAGTTGGACGAGAATTCTGGCGGAGGAAAACTTCGTTGGAAACTCGAACAATGTTTTAAGAAGGACGGCCATCTGATTATTACCAACGACTTCCAATGCAACATTTGCGGCCATGAGACAAAATACAAAGGTACTGATCTATTATTTTTTTAACCCAAAAGTTATCGGACACAGTACCAATGAGCACTCATTTTCTTTTTCATGAACACTTTTCATTTTCTTCAACACTTTCTCATGAGCATTCTCTCGTTTCAACGAACACTTTTTTCGTTTCAAATAAAAAATCCATTTCCAACTTTTGGGTAGAAAAAATAATAGATCAATAGTTGAAGAGGATATACTTATCATTATCAATAGCAGCATTGGTTACCAGCTCGGCGTAAGGGGGCTGGCTGGGCCCCCTATAACATAATTTATTTTATAATTTGCGAAATGCAAACAATTTCAGATACAAGATATCATCATGTTTCGATGATGCACACTGACTATCAATGGGAATGTGTTTTTCCCACGTGCGATTTTATTGTTCGCAGTAAGAGGCACTTCAACACTCATCTAAATGTAATTTTCTGAAATATCTTCAAAAAAAACTAGCTCTATATTTTAATTTATAGAATTTTCATGAGCTTAATCTGAATCAATTGGAAGGAGAAGCGAAGGATCGGTACATAATGATGAACAGTGATTTTGAGCATAAATTGACACCGCTTGTCCGGAAGTGTTTTCCATTTGACTTGCCAAATTCGAATAAAATGGAAGAAGGTACTGGGGTAGAGAGAAAGAAAAGATCGCGGAAGGGTACTGCAGCTAAGGACGAAAACGCAATAGCCGATACTGTGGTTTCAAAGTGAGCAATTAAACAATCAAAGAATTTTCATAATTTTCGACTAAAAAATATAAGGACATTGAATGGCGCTACGTGAAAGACGCCCATTCTTGGGACTCTAACTTTTTTTTGTGTACCGGGACTCAAAATCGACCATATTATGTTTTCACTTTAATTTTTTCCAACATTAGATTAAAATAAACCCAGTTTTGCAATTTTTCAGATTATAATAATATGATTCATTATTCGCGCAACGAAATTAATTCTTTTCACAGTTATCTGATAAGATCTGCCCGTATTTTATACTGGCAACACAGTTATCTGCCCGTATTTTATACGGGCAACACAGTTATCTGCCCGTATTTTATACGGGCAACACAGTTATCTGCCCGTATTTTATACGGGTAACACAGTTATCTGCCCGTATTTTATACGGGTAACACAGTTATCTGCCCGTATTTTATACGGACAACACAGTTATCTGCTCGTATTTTATACGGGCAACACAGTTATCTGCCCGTATTTTATACGGGCAACACAGTTATCTACCCGTATTTTATACGGACAACACAGTTATCTGCTCGTATTTTATACGGGCAACACAGTTATCTGCCCGTATTTTATACGGGCAACACAGTTATCTACCCGTATTTTATACGGACAACACAGTTATCTGCTCGTATTTTATACGGGCAACACAGTTATCTGCCCGTATTTTATACGGGCAACACAGTTATCTGCCCGTATTTTATACGGGCAACACAGTTATCTGCCCGTATTTTATACGGACAACACAGTTATCTGCTCGTATTTTATACGGGCAACACAGTTATCTGCCCGTATTTTATACGGGCGGCAAATTTATTTTTGAGTCACGAGACTCAAAAAATTAGAGTCCCAAGAATGGGCGTCTTTCACGTAGCGCCCATTGAATTATTTTAATTTAAATTTTGTATTTTAGTTTCATGCCAAGAACAGAACATGTGCAATTTAATCGTACGCTTTCTGAAAAACGTTCAAAAGGAGACTCTCCACCAAAGAAGATGGTGAATGCTAGACTGGAAAATAATGACAGTTCCGATTACACCGATTCTGATCAAGAAGAAAAACCTGAAGCGCCGAAAGCAAAGGAGAATAAACAACAACTTATTGCTTCGGTCCAACCTACACAACCAATGAAATCACCAACGAGTAATGATTAAACAATTTTTATAATAAATTGAAATTATTTTTTAGTGAGTGATGTATCCCCACAACAAACTCCTTGCACCTCGTCGTCGTCAACAATGGACAAGGATATTGTTTTGATTGGACGTGGAAGCTATTCAGTTCCTCCGCATGTATACAGGCCAAGGACCCGGAGAATGTTCGGAGGATGGGTGGGCAGGAGAGGAAGGCCAAGAGGCGCAGTGGCCATGGGATTGCCGATGAGACACCCAACACCGACGCCGATGAAAAAGCAAAAAATGGAGAGTCCGATGGCGTCCTTCAGGCGTTAGAAAAGCAAGAATCGTTGATTGATCTATATCTATTTGCCAAAATTCCATTTTCTTTTATTTCATTATATGCTTTGGGACCCTTTTTGATTGTTTATCTGAATTCACCCACCTGCGAATGGTTAAATTAAAGATAAATCGTAGTTGTAAAAACGATTTATAAAGTGCAAAAAAGTTATGTTGAATTTTGCCTGTTTATATTTAACATTCTTCCATCGCGAGAGTGTATTTTTTTATCGATTTCTTCCCAAGCTTTACAAATATTTTTTGGAACGATTGTTCTATGTTAGTCAATAGGAATAAATAACAAAAGCTGTTTTCGCTTCTTGAGGAATGGGAATGAATATTTGTCAGATGGTTTATTTTCATTTCCCTTACGGCTTTTGCATCTTAAGTATATTTTATGTTTTGAAAGCTGATAAACAGGATTTTTGAGCGGCAAAGATATGGAGGATTTGAAGGAATCAGGAAGGGATTAATAAGGTCGAGAACAGCGAGAAGGGGGAGAGCGAAGATAAGTGCATATTGATTAGGATGGGGACTAAAGTGAGTGGAAAGGGAGAGGTGGAATTGTTGAGGAAATCGTCAGTTTTTTTATTTTAGACCTTAGTTAGGTTAAACAGAAATTACATTTAAAATTGTCCAATGAATTTCGATTATCCAAACCTCATTTTGCGCATTTGTGCCTACATTCTCCATTAATCTATCTTTTGATTGATTTGGAAAAAAGTTTTCGGGATTAGTATGCTCCTCATTCAAACATTTTTTGCTTGCTAATTTAATTTTAATCACAATTTCAGATGCCCGAAAACATGCAAACTCAAAATGATCGGCCGCTAGAAGCTCCTTCGTTGCTAGAGCTGAGTGCCGAAATTGTGGCGAACAACGCCGACAGTTTGCTAATCACGAGCAAACATTCGTCGGTGGGGCCTGGAACTTCGGCAACACAACACCCCTCCTCTTCGAGGAGTTCAAGCTCAGAATCATGCTCAAAATTTGCGCAGCATGGCCACACTCGCGTCGCCGGTCTCCGGGACCAGGCGGCGGAACAGGCACTCATCCAGCACCAAACATCCGCCAAAAGACGCGATTCTTCCCTTCTAAATGGTCTGGGGGGGGGGCTATTAAAGAATTGAAGGGATAATTCAGATTGTTTCATTTTTCTTTGTAGATTATTTCCGCTTTTAATTCAATCAAATTTATATTCCAAATTTTTCTTCAGATTTCTGCGGCATTTTGCCGGCCTCTGCCTCCGATTTGGTGCTGCAAAAGTTGTGCTGCAAATGGCGCCACCACAAGGACAACAGCTCAGAGTCCATTAGGACTCTGAGCCCGGAGGATATTGACAGTGGCATCGCACCATTCTATGATGGCACACAATACCCCGTGACCACCATCGACTTGTCCAACTTGCAGATCACCGAACGAATTTTTGCCGCCCTTTTGGTCGGCCAAAGAAATTCACTGAACTCACTGGATTTAACCAGCACAAAGGTCCGAAAAATGCATAAAATCGGTTTAATTTTTAAATTTTATTTGAAAATTCATTTTGCAGGGATTCAGTGTTGTCGGCGTGTGCTCTCTCCTGCAAAAATCCAAGGTCCGTATGGACAGGTTGCGTTCGCTTAAGCTGAACTCCACTGATCTGCTGCGTTTGCCCAAACATCGTCGCTACCATCCTTATGTGCCGGCAATCGAAAGTGTGCGCTTCGAACAAGCGTTGAACGCGCTGATCAACATGCCCACCTCCGATGCCGGCACCGATCGTCGTGGTCCCCGAGGGAATCATCCCCGGGTCCGAATGGAGAACTTCACCAATGAATTGTTGGACGAGGTGGAGCTGGGCGAGGAGAAGTTGCGAGCGATTGTTGAGCACGACGAAGCCCAAATCGAGTGTCCGCCCCAGTTCCTGCATTTTTGTCCGGGATTGGAGCACCTGTACCTGGTTCAGGGTCTTGGTTACAACATTGAGGACGAGACCAGACCCAACTTTCTGAACAGAATTCTTGCCGGCTTAAAGCAATTACGAACTTTGGTCAGACAAAGCTGTAAACTTCAGCAGATCAGCTCCGTTTTTAGGATTTGTCCGAGTGGTTACTCACCAACTTCACGGCTCTCATAAGGCTGGAAAACCTCACCACATTGGTGCTTTACGATGTTCACAACCTCGAGAATTCCATCGACACATTGTGCCAACTGAAAACTCTCAAGTAAAATTTATTTTGATTGATTTTATTTTCAATTCAAAAATCATTTCAGAAGCCTTGACCTATCCCAGAGCGATCGCAACAGCAGCGGCCTCTACTCCCAACCGGTTACCGCACTGCATAAATTGGTCACATCTCTGTCGAATCTCCAAAGTTTGGACATTTCTGGCACAAATCTAACGGCAGCCCCATCCGAGAATGATCGTCCATTCAGAGGGTTCGAATCAGTGGCGCTAGCTAAAAGGAAGGACCTTTTGAAAACCCAAAAATTCAACAGGGGACCCTTTTCATTTGAAATCTAAATCCAAAATTTTTCACTTTTTTAACTACTTTTCGAGCAAAAGAGTTGGAAAACAATTTTTTTTTTTGCCTAACAGGGGGACCCTTTTAGTGGGTTTTCAAAAGTCAAAACATCCTTCCTTTTAACTAGCGTCGAATTTGTAACGATTCTTTAAAAATGAAAATATAATATGACATTTTTATTCGAATTAGAATATTTTATTCTTTGTTGTTAAAAAATATGGAATATTTTTTTTGTTAAGAGCCGGCAACATTGACTCTGACATCCCTGGTCTGAGCTTTCTGCAGAAACCTCTCAAATATTTGGGCATTTTCAATTGTGATTCCAGCTCACAGTATAAGAATATTCCGGCAGAAAAGGCAATTTGCTCAAAAAAATACGTCAAATTAACATGAAAATGAATTTTTCAGATCAGTGGAGATCATGGCGAGGATCAGGTTTTGATGGCGATGGAATTGTATTTGGAACGAACCAAAACAATGCAAGCTGTGCTCAACGAGAGCTACCAACTGTACAGATTCGGCACAAATTTGGTAATTGATAATTTACAAAAATGGCCAAGATAGACAACTTGAGAGGAACATCTGAATTAACTTTCCTGCCATAAACATTTCAATTTTCCGCCTAAAGCATCGCCATGTGGAAGCCCTGCACTTGGTGTTGCGTGCCTTGTCACTGCATCTGAGCAATGGGAACTTGCAGATTGCGGGAAGTGCTTCGATGTTCTACATAATACGTCTGTCATTTTTGAATTAATAAGGAAATCTCACAGAAAAAATGGATTTCAGGAAATGTGAAGATGAATTGGAGTACTAAACGCAGTGTCGTGGCGGCATTGCTTGACGGTAGATTTAATTTACAAACATGCTTATTCCGATTCTTCTCCTAGCATCCAATTCTCTAACTGCTAAATCTCAACTTTAGGGATGGACAACCACATGGACGAGCAGGTGATGGTGCGCAATTGCTGTCTCAGTCTCTGTCAAGTTAGTTTTACTCTTCAGATAATTATATATTTTTGCTTTTTTCAGTTCGAAATCCCACAAGACATCCTTTTCAACTACGGTCGGGTGGCCAAACTGCTTGTCAGCGTTCTCGATGCTCACACTTCCGATGCACTTACCCAACGCATTGTCGTGTTTTTGCTGAATTCGATGGCATGCCATGTGGAGGGCGAACAGAAAATTGAAGTCGGCGAAATTGGAGCAATCGAGGTATTTTGTGGGAAACCGATGAATATGAAAAATCCCAAATATTAATGAATTATCTTCAATTTGCAGATCATTTTGCAACAAATTGCGCGCAAACTTCAGGCTAACCAATGCGACGATGTGATGGAAGTCGGATGGAGTTTCCTATGGAATATCACAGGTCGATCGCAAAAAATTATATTGGATTTATGGTTTTTTTAAATATAGATGAGACACCTGCAAATTGTAACAGATTTTTGAAGGCGGATGGGTTGGCACTGTTTAATAGATGTTATGACAAATTTTCCACGCATTTGGAATTGGTGCGCAATATGATGGGTAAAAGGAACTTTTAGATTAAAAATAATTGAATTAATAATTAAGGTCTAATTGGGAATATCGCCGAGGTTCATGAGCTTCGCAGTCAACTGATGCTCGATGACTATCTGCGAATTTTCTGGTCCTTTTACATCTTTTTCTCGGTTTAATACATTTTTCTTTTCCGTTTTTAGCATTTTGTTGGACAATCTCAGCGAGGGCATTGAGATCTCCTACAACAGTGCCGGAGTTCTGGCGCATTTGGTCAGTGACGGGGACGAGAAGTGGGAGGAGACGGAAGTCAGTGTGACGCGCCAACACATCAGCGACCTCATTGTTCAGGTGAATCCATGGATTGGGCGGGAGTGAAAGAAGAGGAGCAAATTTGTCCAGACTCGATTTAGTCATTAAATCAATCCAAAAGCCGGTAATTAAGATCTAATAATACATCAATAATATTGTCGTAATTATGAACCCTGAAAACTCAGACCATTAATCATTATGTCTCATAATTTTTATAGGCCACCGATAAATGGGACCTGAAGGCGCAGAGGTTCATCAACTACCGCTCCTTCAAGCCCATCCTTCGTCTACTGCCCCAGTGGCACGCGGTTGGATCCCAACAATGGGCGGTCTGGGCCCTGGCCAATCTGACCACCACCGATCGGTCCAAATACTGTCGTTTTGTGGTGGAGGAGGGAGGGCTGGAATTGCTTGAACAGTTGGCGGAAGATGCCAGGTCGACCGACAGAATCCGAACTTTGGCACAGATCGTATTGGCAAACATCGAAGAATGGTTGGTAATAAAGGATTTTATGTTTTCTAAATGTTATCTTTTAGGAAAAAGGGCGTCGAGATGAACATTGCAGCTCTGGAAATGATTGAATAACACATATGTACAATCGAGGAAAGCAACGAATTCAATGAACTGTATACTAATCCCCAGAATAGCCTCTAAATTCTTATAAGAATTATGTACATTGTAACACTCCTGATGAGCTGGAATCCTAAACTAATATTAGGGCAGGTAATAAAAAGCGCGGGTTATGGAGAGATGTTACAATGTTTAAGGCCAAATGAGTGTTTAGCCATTCCTCTTCTCTTCATCGAAGCTACTCTTTATTTCTTTGCTATTTCAATCATATTATTTGCATAACTCAATGTTTATTTCCCACATTATTAGTCCAAAACAGTTATTTTGATTTCCCAAATAAAGGGATAAAAAACAAAAATATTTTTATCGTATATTTGAGATGTATAAAGGTCCTTTTCAATTAAGATTACAGATAAATAAAAGGGGAAAATAATAAATTAAGTGAATTAAAAAAAATATTATCTTTGTTCAATCAAAATGCCCCTTTGATCCTATACCGAGGTAAATTGCCATCAGTTCCGGATCCATGGCCAAGTGAAGTGGCCAGACCACCGCCGCCTCTTTTGGCCGATTCGGTGGCGTGCCGAATCACTTGGTCGAAAAAGTTGGAAAACACCAGGCGGTTGGTGGAGCCGGGAGGGATCGGGCGTCGGGCATCCAGCATAACATGGTCGTAGGAACGAAACAGTGGAGAGTGTTGGACTCGGCGCTGCCTGGAGTCCGACTGGTCCAGTCCAGTGCCTAGGATGGGGGGGGGGGAGCAATTTACTTATGACTTTGAAATAACTGGATCAAATAATATTTTTTTAATATCCTTCCCCCATGAATAAAATTGGGTTTGGTTTGGCACTTCCAGAATTTTTTAAAAGATCCCACCCTAAATGTTATCGTTGACCCACCGACGATCAGAATCGGGACTGTGTACACGCGGTCCATGTCCAATGCGATGAATCGTTCTCCTCCGCTCAGATCAAGGTTGCGCTCTGAGAGAATGGATGAAGTATCACTCATGCTCAGGTTGGGCGAAGACAGTTTCAAGGCGCCATGCCGCCGATGCCGTCTTAAAATTGTTCGAAATAATAACCCAATGTAAATTCGAAAAATTTAGATGATTTAATTTTAAAAAAAATTTCTTTTCTTAATTCGAAAATAAATAAAAACGGAAAACGGACGTTTGGTTGTAGACCAGGTCAAGCCACAGGGGAAAGTTCTGCTCGCTGCGCACGTTGTTCAGATCGTGGACCAGCACTATCCCATCTGCGCCCTCCATGAACACGGAGCTGGCCTCCCTGTGGGCATTCGAACCGCCAACATCCCAGAACTCCAAAAGTTCCATGGTCTCCCCTGGTGTGCCGGCCAGGAATTGGTGAGGGAAAATCTGATGATTATGTGGGAACATATCAAGATCCATTGAACAACAACAAATTCAGAAAATCACAATTCGCCAATGCGAAAGACAACTCGACCCCTGACTGATTCCAATCCAAGCGTGATAGCTCGGCTTCTGGGCCATAACTTTTTTTTTGAAATCGGCCAATTCGGATTTACTTACTCATTTCGTAGCTAATTTATCTTTTGACATCAAGAACATTTTTTGGTTGCGTTTAAGCCGAGTTATGACGCTTGGGTTACCCACCCTCGCTTCCTCCTAATCCTAATGTCCCCTTTCCTGTGAATATGGAAAGTGGATTCCTTGGACCTGTATTGTGCATCCGAGCGTGCTTTGGGGCTGTGATTCAATCCCACATAATGTATTGATCAGTGAGGTTTTGCCGATGAATGCATCGCCCAGAAAAAGGATTTTATTTCGGCTATTCATTGCTAAGACATCAAAAAAAGGTTTAACTTTAAAAAATCCCAAATGAAAAAATAATATGAGGAATTAGACCCATTAAAAACGTGAGAAGGGCCGATAGAAAACAGAATTTTTTTTATTAAAGCAAAATAACGAGCAATTTTAATAAATTAACAAACAAACAAAAATGGATGTGAAAAAAAAGGAATTTGGAACATACATCAATCAGTAAAATTAATGGGTGTAAGCACAAACATCCGCGTTTAAAGGACAACTAAAAATTGAAAGAAAATAAATTAAATGATCAAATCTTTGCTTTTACCCATCTGGGTGACTTTTGTGGAAAAAACAGCAGCTTTTCCGAATTTTTCCGTTGGATCTCCTCAGAAATTCCTCATTGACCACGGGCCATTTGCGAATGGAAACGGTGGCCTTGTCCACACAGAATGTTTGGTGATTATTCCGCAGAAATGTCTGAAGCCCCTTGTCCTGTTGGGCCAATTTTTGTCTATCGTCAGGGGTCAACACATTCTTAGCGAGCACTGACAACGGAACAGAACCACCACATCGCCAACCGCTAGAATTGAAAATTTCAAATGATCGGGGATAAATTGGTAATTGTGCTATTTCATTCTACAGATCGAGGAATCCATAAGAACCTTCTCTGACCGAATTATCTCTCACTTTTCCTTTTTCTTCTCGCCGAGAAAAGATAATATAAGAGAGAAGAGAAAATCATTCGCTTCATATTTTTCCCTTTGGATTTATGGATACTCGTTGAAAACCTTGTGCTGTATATTGACAATTTTAAAAGTAATAGAGATTTTGAAATTTTGATGTTTTTATTAGTACATATTTTAAAGGTTTAACGTCTTAGGAATTGTTTGAGCCTATTTTTCTCAAATAAAGGATTAATTGCACAGCCTTAAATTGATAAAGAAATTTTAATCAGGATAAGGATAAGAACAGAAGGGCTTACCACAATTTCTCTCCGGGGGCAGCTGCTATCAAAAAGTTCAGAATTCGCATTGCCAAATCCTGGCGATAATCAAAGGGCAGCTTAGTACAGTTTCGGACCCAAAAAAATAATTGTTTAGTTTCAAATAAATGATGAAAATGGATTTGAAAAATGAATTTACTGTTTCCTTCGACGGCCTCGGTGTGAATTCCTTCTTGTCAAGTTTGGCCATTGAGAGAAGGTTGGAAATTATTTTGTCAATAACTTCTGGTGGTCCAAGACCCTCTTGGGGCACAATGCCAACAAAACATTTCTTAAAAACCAAAATAATATTAATAATCATAGGTACTTGGTGGGGTTTTGAGGAAATTTTTTTACTGACAATTTTCCGATAAATTTATTACCCTTTTCCTTGACGGAATCTTCAGCAGATCAACTTCCACGCGGAATCCAAGTTGAACACAAATGTGATGGATGTAAGCGTAATACTGGTCAACCACGCCCTTTGGACAACCAGCAGCCATTGCTTTTGCCGAAGGTATTTTGCGCGAATATTTGCTGAAGAAATCGTAAGGACAACAGGGCAACAAGAAGAAGTTACAGCGAAGTCTAAAAGTCAATTCGACCTATTTTAAATGATATCATAAAAATTTCAAAAAAATGTTGGTTCTTGGGGGGCAATGGCGTGGCCAGACGGGGGGGGGGGGGGGGGG
>LDKF01000209.1:71624-82464 GCA_001026735.1 Rotylenchulus reniformis | reverse complement strand
AAAAAAATTTTTTTGTTACGCCCCTGATGGGCACCTATAAAGTTTGATCCAAAAATGAAAAAAAATTTTGAACCATAGAATTAAAACCGGAGAAGTACATAATCTTATCTCAAAAATTAGTCAAATTTTTTTGAATATTAAGAAATTTTACCGATTTTTAAGGAGTTTCAGCTATCGGCGGCCTCCATTATAAGGGCAGCCGGAAAATTTTTTGAATTTTGACATGATTTTGTTAAGAAATTTAGTCATTTTCATATAATATAAGGAAAACCCAAGAAAAACCCAGGCCCTGAAGACCTGGGTCTGGTTTCTGGGCTTCAGAAAAACCTGGGTCTGGTTTTTTCTGGGCAAAAAACCCAGAAAAAAACCCAGACCCAGAAAAGCCCAGACCCAGGAAAAAACCAGAGGTCGTATCGAAAATTTTCAGAAAAAAGGACAGCAAGTGCGAAAATAAAGGATTTCACTTGGGAAAGTTCTCAAAATAAAGGACACTTTAAAAAACGAAATAAATCAAAGTGATAACCAATTTTTTTCTCCACCAACAATTTCATAAGGCATCGACTTTCAGAGAATTTCTCTTTTTAGTAGACATTTTAAGACCTTTTTTTTGTAGAAACCTAATGTGGGGGATACCGGCGGTCCCGACAGGGGTCGCCGAGAAAATTTTGAAAATTTAGTCCTTTTTTTAGGAAAATTAGTCATTTTTTGAATAAAATTTTTCTAAAATCCAAAAATAAAGGACAAAAGGACACCTTTGGTCCATCCAAAAAAAGGACAAATCTTTAAAAAAAGGACTTTTCAATTTTTAAAGATTGGTACCCCCCCCCCAAAAAAAAGGACAAATCTTTAAAAAAAGGACAGATACGACCTCTGAAAAAACCCAGACTGGGCCGAGACCCAGGCCGATCTCTATTTCCCGGGATATTTTTCAAAAGCCTAAGTGTAAAATTGCCTTAAAAAAATTTTTATCCACCATATTTTGATATTCCATTCAATTCACAGGGAGTTGCCGAGGATGAATGCTATCCAAGTGAACAAGCAAACGGTGGAAGTCAATAAAAATGTAAATTTTTTAAATTAATTTTAGATGTTCGAAGCCATTATTTAGCTGTTGGCCACGCACTCCCCCTACTTCCATTCCCTTTTCTACAATGGACAATTTGACGAGGGACAGAATGGCGTGTACGAATTGGAGATCGAGGCACCGGCCACCGTGGAACATTTTAAGCGGATGTTAGAGACGATGAATCCGGAGAACAGACCATTGGACGGTAAAATTTGCTTATTTACAAGTCATCCAAAATTCCACTTTCAGACGAGTGCATTGAGGGTGTACTGCATTTGGCCAAACAATTCGTGGTGACCGATGTGGAGAGCAAATGTATGGAGTTTCTGATGGAGGAAAGCACCAAATCGGCGCTGTTCAAGTATCGCGTGGCCAACTGCCTACCTGGATGACGTGAGTCAGCAAGAATGCAGAGGAATATCAAGAACACCTGAAAGAAATGTTCAACCGATTTGAAAAGTGGGGATTCCGAGTCAAAGCGGAAAAATGTTAATTCTTCCGAGACGAAATCAAGTATCTCGGACAAATCCTCGACAAGAATGGACGCCGGGGCATTGGGGCCGTGATTTCCCATAAATTTCCCGACGGCTCTGTAAAGCCATCGCACATGCTTCGTCCACCTTAACTCCGGCAGAAAGAAACTATTCACAGATCGAAAAAGAAGGTTTAGCACTGATTTTTGCGGTCCCAAAGTTTCATAAGATGATCTACGGACGCAAATTCACCCTGCAGACGGATCACAAACCGTTATTGGCCATCTTCGGGAGTAAAATGTAATAACGGGCATTGAGATGTGATTCAAATATATTGTTCATTCGTATCTATTTGGCATTTCGTCCCTATCCGCCATTATTTTGTATGCTTGTATTGTTTTTCCTCTTTCTCCTTTCCTCTCCTTCACTCTTGCATGTATATAAGCAAACGCATTTCCCTCATTCCTTGCAGTTGGTTAATCATCCCAGCTCGCCATTGTCTATTGTCTCTTTGTATTCAATACACTCTTCTCGGGTTCGGACTTCACTTTGGGGGTTGTCCTTACTCTAAAAATAATCATTCTTCATTGGACAGTGGCTGTCCCATCTTTGCTCAATTATTACTAAAAAGGGGATTCGGCAGACAAGTGCAAACAGACTTCTGCGCTGGTCATTGATATTGCTGGTGTACGACTTCCAGATTGAATATGTCAACACCAATAGTTTTGGTCAAGCAGATGCACTCTCCCGACTCATCGCCAAGGACAATGACCCAGAAGAGCGAGTAATCGCTTCAGTCGGCGTCGAGTCAGAAATGGAGAATGTGCTGATTTCCGCTGTGCAAAGTCTGCCGGTAAAGTTCCAGGACATCGCGGATGCCACCACAGGGGATGAAACCATTCAAAAAGTGATCGAATTCAAAGAAGAGAAGAATTGTCCATCACAAAAAAAAGAGAAGAATTGTCCATCACAAAAGGATGCCTGATGTACGGCGAAAGAATTGTAATTCCAGAAAAGTTGAGGTCCAAAGTCCTCAAGCAGTTCCACAAAGGCCATCCGGGAATCAAGCGAATGAAGCAGCTGGCCCGGCAACACATCTACTGGCCGAAGATGGATGCGCAAATTGAGGACTTGGTAAAGAATTGTGAGCCCTGCCAACTAGCTGCCAAAGCACCGGTGAAATCGGAACTGCGCTCTTGGCCCAAAGCGACAAAACCGTGGCAGAGGGTACACATCGACTATGCAGGACCCTTCTATGGCAAGGAGTACCTGATCGTGGTGGATGCGCACTCAAAATGCCCGGAAGTTTTTGAAATGGCGACCAAATCGACGGCAGCGACCATAGGAAAGCTGAGGTACCTGTTCAGCCGTCACGGACTTCCAGAAGTGCTCGTGAGCGACAATGGAACGCAATTCACAAGCAGTGAATTTGCCAAGTTCATGGATGTCAACGGCGTTGCTCATCTGTTCACCGCACCATACAATCCGATGTCAAATGGCCAGGCGGAGCGTTTTGTCGACACCTTCAAGAGAACTTTCAAAAAGTTAAAAGAGGAGGGAGCTCCGAGTACAGAAATCATCGAGACTTTCTTGGTCACGTATCGGACCACTCCGAATGATTCGCTACCCGAGTGCAAATCCCCTGCAGAAGTATTCCTCGGAAGGAAAGTCCGGACGACTTTGGATCTGCTGAAACCTCCGCTTGAGCAACCGACAGAACGGGATGAGGACATGGAGCGGCGATTCAACCGTCGGTTCGGGACGAAACCGCGGGAATTCGGCATCGGAGACAAGGTTTTCGGCCTCCAGCGGATTTCGCAGAGTTGGCGCCCTGGAAACATCGCAAAACGCACCGGAGTAATCTACGATGTGTGTTTCGCGGATGGTAGCAGCGGCCGATTCCATGCTAACCAGCTTCGGCCCCGCCAAACCGCCGAACACGCCGACGATCATCTGGAAATCTTCCACGAGGTGTTCAACCTGCCGAGACCGCCGATGGCACCAGAAGCAGTCGAAGAAATCCCTGTTGTAGCCCGGGAGGCTCAACCACCTCTGGGACAACCAGAAGGACAGAGGGATCAAAACAGAAATGATGTGGACTAGGATCGGAGGCTGGAGAATCGACAAAATGGGGAGCAGGAAAGACGTTATCCCAGACGCGATAGAAGACCACCTGCCCGGTTCAGCCCATCCTGAGTGAACATCCTAAAAGGGGAGGTGTTCGGGGCATTGCCGCCGAATTTGAATGTGGATTTGGCGATCCGTCAATCGATATTTGGATCTATTGACTTCCAAATAATTCCCTTCCATTCCCATTTCCCCATTCATTCATTTTCATCATTTTTATCCGTTCCCCGAATACCATTAATAATGTTTCCCCATTTTTAGGTCCCCACTTATTACTGCAATTAATTATTTAATTGGACTTCTTCAATAAACTTATTGACAACTCGTCTTTATTGAATAAGGATCCAACACTTTTTGATCTTTTTAGTTTTCAAATTTCTCAAAAAAAAATGATTCCAAAAATCGAAAAATCGGGTTTTTATGGGATATTTCGACTTTTTCCCGAGAAATTCGAATAATCGAAAAGATTAAAAACTGGAAATTTTTCCATATTTTTGTCTTCTACACTTTTGGTTTAGCTATGTAAAAAGTTATAAATAGAAGTTTTCGAGGAAAAGATTCACTCAGCACGACCCAAACTCACATGACCCCGGAAGGCGGATCCACCGAGATTTCCGCGATCAGCTCCAGTGCATCCTCCTTCTCGTCGTAAAGACCATTCTTTGGATTCATTAAATACTGCAAAATTAAAAAAAATCATTCAGACTTAATTGAGGGTCAAGCCCAATAACCCCACAGTCAATAGAAATAGACCCACTACATTGATCCCAAAGGAAAAATGGAGAATAGACCTCAGCAATGTTTAATTTAGACCAAAATTTAAGAAGGTACGAGGAAAGGAGGGATGGTCTGCAGAAAAATTTACGAGGTGATATAAAAATTCATATAAAAATTCACATGCTGTCTTTATGTGAAGAAGTTTAAAAAAATAAAAGGAATTAATACTATTAAGTATGTATTTAGAAGTATTTACCTAAAAATTAGCAATTTATTTTTAAGATATAATGGACCAATTGTAGAACTTAGAATTTTTTATCTGAGATTTAGAAGATTTTGCTTAAGATTTAGAAGATTTTACTTGAGATTTTAGATATTTAATAGCAAGATTTACATGGAGATTTTATTTTGCTTAAAAACAGTTCAAATTAATTAGAATTTTTCGAAAATATTTCGAGATTTTGCGAGATTTTTCGAATTTTTTGAGGTTTCGAGATTCGAGATCTCGAGGATTTTTCGAGACCGATCTCGAATCGAGATTCTCGAAAAATCTCAATCTCGAAAGATCTCGAAAAATGCCCAAAACTTTCGAGATCGATCTCGATTCGAGATTTTTCGAGAATCTCGAATCGAGATTCTCGAAAGATCTCGAATAATCTCGTCTCGATCCGGTCTCTAGTTTAATTTACTCAAGGTGTGTAATAAGTGCTGAAGGTCTTTATTTTTCTGTTTTAAAAATCTTTTTTGCCATCAATCTTCATGACCTTTTTTTAATTTGGAAAACAAATTATCCTCTTTCATTTTAGCATGAAAAATACAATGATTATTATTAATCAATTTAACAAAGTTATGATTGTTTGCATAAATATATCCAAAATTCACATTTGATCATATCATTTTATAATCTTTAGCTGAACTATTCTGTAAAGAAAGAAAACAAATTTTGCAGAAAAAGATAGCGCATGGCATCCACTTTTATGTATAGCATACAAGGAAATTTTCCAGAAAAAATTCAAGAAACCTCTGGATGGTTGGCCTAAACCGAACGTTTCAAAAGAAATCAGAAAATATTGATCTAGTTGAGCTAGGAAGCTCATTTTTACCAAGAATATTCATCTAATTCTGTTCTATGTTCTATAGCCCATTCACTTGTCCACTTAATTTTAAGAAAAAGGCATTAATGTTTTGTCCAAAAACGACAACTTATGTTCGATCATAATAGTGCATATTTCGATATTCTTATTCATTTGAATTTTTAATAAATTATTTATCAACATAAAATGAAGACCAAAACTTTACTAGTACACATACCCTAAGTAGTTGGATAAAGGAACGGGAACAGCTTTTCATGGGTCCCTTTGTGTTTTTAAAGAATAAAACTTTAAATATTTTAAAGTTTCTTTTTATTGTTTTTAAAACAATAATTCAAATTTTTAATCTATCTGCAATAATCTAAATGAAGGTGCTTCGGGCTCGCCTTGTTGGACGACTAGAAAATTATTTAGAGGATAGATAAAGATAATCTAGGGGAACCGGAACTAAATATACACCCCCTAAGAATAGCATTTTTGCCTAAAATACACCCTAAAGAATTGCATTTTTGCAAAATTTTTACTAAAATTTTAAGTATGCTGTAAAAAAATCACAGTGAATGGCAACGGTCTGTTGCCAGTCCATTCCAAGGATGACTCCTCTTTGCTGGAGAACTTGTGCCTGAACTTGTAGTCCTTGTCGATGTCCTTGAGGTCTCCCAGCAAAGTCTTGATTCGAAGGGTAACAAAGCCAGACAGCTCCAGGAACCATCTCCTGTTATCAGAAGAGGGTTAGGAAGTGTCGATTTTGGAGCCAAAAATGGGCATTCATTTATCTTACAAAAATGCGTTTAATAGTTTTATCGAATCTCATTTTTTTCTTGAAGCAAAACAAAATTGTACTATTAGGGTCAACAATTTCCAATATGGTTAGTTAACCCGTCTTTTACTTTAAGAGTTAACTCTCATAAGCAGCTACGGGTTAACCTACCCTCGCTTACCTAACCCGTTAAGTTAAACCGGGTAAGTTAAACCCTTTCTTATTTTACGGGCCCGGGATGGAATGTCTTAATCTAGCCAAGACCAAAATTTTCCGAAGCCAAGACCGGTGGTGCCAAGATAATGATTTTGGTTGATCTTTAGTTTAGATGCCCTATTTTTGCTCCCAGTCATGATCTTGTTTTAACGGTGCAGTATCGTTAAAAAAGTGCCAAAGCGGTTAATCGAATCTAATTTTTTTGCTTGCAGGTCAAAATTATAAAAGATAATATATGCCAGAGGTCGTATCGAAAATTTTCAGAAAAAAGGACACGAAGAGCAAAAATAAAGGATTTCACTAGGGAAAATCCTCAAAATAAAGGACACTTTTTAAAAACGAAAAATTTGAAGTACTAATCAATTTTATGCATCATATTTTTCTCCACCGATAATTTCCATGAGCAATTTGTTGTTTTTAATGAGAAAATCATAAAATTCTTGGCATGAAAGATCATAATTCACTTTTACTTGGACAAGGCTCTTCACTGTATCGACTTTCAGCGAATTTCTCTTATCGGTCCATTGCACAGAGCAAAGTGAAAAGATACGTTCAACGAAGGCGTTTGATACGGGAACGGAGAGCACTTTGCTAATCAGACGGTTGAGACTGGGAAGTTCTGATTTAAAAATTTTAATCCATTTTTCCTCCGTGCTCAAATTCCGCAATGTTTCTGAAGGAATTCCTGAAAAATTAAAGAATTACAATTTAAAAATAAATTAATAATAAAAATAAAAGGTTCCTGAAAGGATATTGTTGAGCTCTGTAATCTCATCAAACAATGAATCCTCCAATTCAGGCGCCATTTGCCTTGCCAGTTCCAGCACTTCATCATGATGAATTTCCTGAGAATTGAGTTCAATCCAATCGATAGAAGTTGGAAAACGTTCAAGTCGAAACCATTTTTCAACATATTGCAATGCGGTCTGATAAAAATTCTAAAAATGAATACCATAACAAATAAAAACAATGTTGGAACCTGAAAATAATTGCGTAAGTTTTGAGCTTCCGCTTCCGGTAAATTTCGCATCAATTTTCGAAGCATCAATGGGCCATCATTCGAAAAATATTCCATAAAAATCTCCCACCGTCTGATCAATTTGTCTAAAACATTTTCAAGCGTAGTCCATCTTGTAGGACCGTGTGTGTTAATTGCAATAAAATCAGCCTTAAAATTTAGAAATTATTGGATTTGTATAAAATTTTAACTTCAAAATTGGCGCATATTTCCCTAAATTTTTCTGTCCTTTTGGTTGAAAATTTGAAATGTGAAGTCAATTTGAAAATAATGGCTTCAATGTCAATAGGCAAATTGTCAGCTGCGTGGCGCGCGCTATTGTGCAAAATGTGCGCAGGGCAACCAACTGGCAGCAAATTTGCGCGATTTTGATTCAATTTGAAAAACAAATTATTTTCGCCGCCGTGTTCTGCACTTCCAAAATTTGTCGAACAATTGTCTGCGCAAAAGGCAACAATATTGTTGGAGTTAAGGCCGTGTTTGTCCAAAATTTTCATAATCCATTCATAAACCTTAAAATAATATATTTAAATAAAAATGTGCAAGTTGAAACCTCTGAAGCAGTTTCGCCTTTTAATGATTCTAAATCCAATAGGCGGACTTGGACCCCCTTTTGCTCGCTAAAGAAACGGATTACAAGTGGAAAAAGTTTAGTAGTTTGATGGTTGGACGCATCGATGCAGATGGAAAAGGGTTTTTCAGCAAGTTCCTTCAATACAAAACGAATTGAAGCTGGTGCTAACACACCTACAATTTTTTTTTGTGTATTCTTATAACTTAAAAACTAAACCTGAAATAATTTTGGCAGTTTTTCGTTGTGCCGAGCTGTATTTTTGCGTTATTTTTGAATCCGGAAAAATTTTACTAAATAAGCCATCTGAAACGCAATCATTCGATTTGAAGGACAGAGCATGTCTGGCCACGTGATAGCTCCATGTTCCTGATCAAAAAAAATTAATGCCAATTTGCATTTAATACCTTCAGCGGCGGCAATTTGGCGGTGAAAATTCGTTGGGGCAGATGTACTGGGCAGAAAAGCAGCGATTCCCTTCGTGGTATTTGCTGCTTTCGCTGCCTTTTTGTGCTTCTCCGATTTTTGGTGCTGGTCGATTGCATGTTTGCCAATGGAAGTCAAATTTATTTCATCATTGCAGGGCACACAATGTGCGAATTCAGGACCTTTATTTCCGTTGTCATTAATGTTGTCTTTACATTTACAATAATATGTAGTTTCACCTTTTTTACTTCGCTTTATTCCCTCAAATTCTTCTTCATAAGTATCCAAAAAAAGATTTTTTCTTTTGGGTGGCATTGATTTTCTAAAGCGAAAGAAAAATTATAATTTAGTTTTAGATCCATAATAATAATAATTAATAAATTAATTCAGGCTCCGATAAAAAAAATGAAAATTTTAGATCCTTAAATCATTATTTTGGCATTTTGTTTTTGCAATTTTTGTTTTTTTTTTCTTTTCTTAAGAAAATTAGTCATTTTTTAAGACATTTTTTGGAAGAAAATCCATTGTGGGGGATGCCGGCGGCCCCGATAGGGGCCGCCGGAGAAAATTTTGAAAATTCAGTCTTTTTCCTTAAGAAAATTGGTCATTTTTTGAATAAAATTTTCCAAAATCCAAAAATAAAGGACAAAAGGACACCCATGGTCTGAAAAAAGGACAAATCTTTAAAAAAAGGACATTTCAATTTTTAAAGATTGGTACCCCCCAAAAAAAGGACAAATCTTTAAAAAAAGGACAGATACGACCTCTGATATATGCAGAAATTCGAAATACTTATTTTTCAGTGAATTTCAAAAATCTAAAAAGGCCAAAAAGATAAGATAATTTCTGTCCAAATTTTTGATAGAGTTTAGTGTAATAATTAATTCATTTTTAATGCAAAATAATAAAAATGAGAAAACCATAAGCTTTAAAATGATAAAAATACCGAAAGCTCCATCATAATCCCTGACCGAGGTTATGATGATCTCCATAAAACTTGCTTTTGTGCGGATTACAAACCGGATAAAAAAAAGGTGGGGAAAAAATGGTGGGAAGGACCCTATTGGTGTTCTAGAGCCAATCGACACATAATTCCGCTATATAATTTGCTATCCAAGGAGAATTATTGACGAAAAAGTTTGAAAAACGGGTTACCCAAAATTACAGTGCGGTGCATATGTTTACCACTCACTTGCTCTTCACGCAATAAAGGAGCAATGAAATTAAAACAAAGACTTAAAATGCAATCATGTCAAGGCATAATTTGTAGCCTTAAGTGCCTCCTATCCAGTGGTACACATATTAGTCCCCATCCGGAGGGGGGGGGGGCTATGTACTAAATTTTTAAAAATAAAGCTAATTTGTTAGGGGTGAATTTTCAAAAAGTTTAAAAAATTTGATCATTTTTACTGAAATTACACTATTAAAGGGTGCCGGCGGCCCCGATAGGGGCCCCCGGAGAAAATTTTTGGAATTTCAGACCCTTAAGGAAATTGGTCAGATTTTACTAAATTAAGTGGTGGTGTTGGCGGCCCCGATAAGGGCCGCCGGAGAAAATTTTTTAAAATTTTACAAAATCAACACGGCGGACCCTTATGAAAATTTTTTGATCTGGCATATCGGGCGGCCTAAGGGCCTGACCCCAACACGCCAATGTTGGGATGGGACCCTAACTTTATAGATTTTGATGAACGGTTTTTTATTCATGGTTGGGTGAATGTGAATAAGCATTTGAATAATGAAGGGGAGCTTTGTAAAAAAGAATGAATAAAAAATAATTGATGATTTTTGAACCCTAGAAAAAGTACTTTTTATCTAAAATCCTGAAATTTTGCTCAACTTTTTTTCCGGGGATTTCATTTTATAATGGGGATGATTCGTGTTTGAGAGTAATTGAGGGATATAATAAGGAAAAGCTGGAACACTTTGTGATCAAAAAATTTCAAAAAATTATCCATGGAGAAAAAATGCATCGCCACCAGTGTGCCCGGCTAGTTGACCTCCTGGAAATTTTTAAAGAAATGATTAAAAATTGTTTTCTGGGAAAATAAGAATTTTTAGATAACTAAATTCCATTAGATCTATGATTAGGTATCCGAATCTTTAAACTTTTAGAGCTTGGTTTCTATATTCCTGAAAACTAAATGGTAATACATAATTAAGTCTTTTTGGGAAAAAATAAAATGAATTGTAACAGTTTTTGGAGGGCTTCGAGGGCATGGAATTCGAACTTGACGTTTATCTACATGGAAGATTTTAGCGCACGGGCGGAAAACAACAAATGCATTCTGTGAAAAGTTTATTCCGCGTGGACTCATCGGTCTGATCAAAGTTGGAGCAGAAATTCCCGCGCACCAATAAGATTTTCCCTTTTT
>LDKF01000209.1:2129-62526 GCA_001026735.1 Rotylenchulus reniformis | reverse complement strand
ATGGTCAAAACAAAATCCCCCTATGAACGTGAAGTGGAAGTCAAAATTGCTCTCAGAACGTGAAGCAGTAGAACAAGGATGAAGTCGAAGGTTGTGGAAGTTGAAGCGGAAGGGTGAGGAAATGAAGCGGTAGGGTGGGAAAGTGTAGCGGAAATGAAGCGCCCCGCACCCTTCCGCTTCACGATCATAGGGGAATTTTGACCATTTTTCCATTTGGGGGTGTTTTTCATTCGGGGGATTTCCTTATTGGGATTTGGAATGGTAGCCTGACGATCTTCAAACACCAAAGGCAAAAATTTCTAAATCATGCTAAAAATGCGCTTTTAAAATCTATACACGAATGCAATAATACATTAAATACATAACTCAAATAAATTTAATTTCAAATTTCCTTGAGGTTTAAACTTGAGCAAATTTGTGCTGAAAAGAGAGATCTTAAGTGTGTGAACAAGCAAAATCGGGATTCATTTTAATTGAATCAAAAAATGAGAGGTTTCAATTCATTCAAGTCGGTTTTTGTAAATTGAGTATACTTCGCCCCTTCCTGTATCGCATATAATTGAAGTCTGACATCTTGTCAAATATTGTCAAAATTTGCATTTTTCTTTTCTTTATTCGAAAATTTTAAAAAATGTTTAAAATGTTTTTTCTGGAAAAATCATTGATGGCTAAAGAAATTTGATGGCTAAAAAGCAAAGTTATGAATTTTTAAAATGGTACATTTGATATGCGACAGAACATAATTTCCACCCAAAGTATTAAAATTATACACATCCTAAGTTAAAAAGGGCAAAAAATGGACTCAATCTTTACAAGTACCTTTGAGTCTCTATAATCAGCGCAGAAAGCCAGAGAATTCCAAATTTTATTTTAGCTCCTCGATTTTATGACACGAAAGCATGTTGTATTAAAACCTATTGCTGTCTGATTTCTTTTTCTCTGCTCATTCAGTTTTCCTGCAGCAGGTTAGAATAAGGAATTCGTTTTATAAAATTGATGGCTCAAAGCGTTTCTCCCGGCGCCCAATTTTTATTCTAGTGGTGTTCGAATCCCAAATTGTTCAGAGACTCGAGGATCAAGATCGATATTACACCCCGAGACCGAGAGTTGATCATGAGACTGAGACTAAAATTTTTCACCAATTTTTTGCTAAAATGTATTTTTGGCCAAAAAATCATATGGATTCTTAAGATTTCTAAGTATAATATGGAAATGGAATTCTAAATGTTTAAAACTACTTTTTCATTTTTTTAATATTTTATTAGATTTTAAATAAAATAAATGGCAAATTTATAAGATTTCAAGATATAACGATTCACTTTCATAAAAAATCATTAATTTCTGCTTGATACATTTTTAAATATCATAAATACCGTCTAATCCAAAAAGCATTCAGTGAAAATTTTGAGAAATTATACCCATTTTCCTGATTCTTTTCCTGAGAAAGTTGATCATCCCAGACGATTTTAGAATAATTTTTCAGGCAATTTTCTGGCAATTTTTTAAAACAATTTTATGCCTAAGCCAACTAAACTTTCGCATTAATAACTTTTTTGATTGGTTTTTGTTTGATTATTTTTCCTGCATTTTTTATCTTCATTTATTGTGACAAAAATGGTGCATTTTTTATGAAACGCCCTAGTATAAACTGACAAGTGAGCGTAAAAACAAATAGGTACTACTTAAGTTTGTTCCCCCACCTTTTTCGATTAAAAAATTTCTCCATAAAATCATCTCAAAACAACTTTCCACGGGTAATTTTTGATGCTAAATCCGATTCTGACATCCATTTTGACTAAGGCGTCATCTGACGTCACTTTATGACGTTGACGTATTTCTATGCATAAGTTAATTCTAAAAAATATATATAAAAAAATTGATGCCAGCGGCAAATGGTGACGTCAGATTACGCATTACGTCTGGATGTCAGAATTTGATTTAGCGTCAAAAAATACCCCCAGGAAAGTTGTTTTGTGAAGAGTTTGGGGGATTTTTTTTAATCGAAAAAGGGGGCAACAAACTTGAGTATTGTGAACAAATGTTTAAAATACCGAATAGAAATTCTAGAAAAATTTTCTTAACTTCTTATTTTTGTAGAAGAAACTAATCAGTTTTCATAATAAATATTGAAAATGGGAATTTTCTTAAGAGAAAATATCAATTGTTCTAAAAAATTTCTCGATAGTCATTTAAAATGCCAGAATATCCAGTGTAAAAAAAAGTCTTTTCCGAGACTCAAAACCCGAGAACTAGATCCAATAAATCGAGAAAAATCTCAACTCGAGACCGAGATTTCGAACAGCACTAATCTGCTCATCCGTTTTTCATTGAGTGGGGGGGGGGGGGGGGTCGATATGAAGTGGATCAATTTGACGCGACGGTACTAAACTAATCATTTTAGAGCCTATCTAGAGAATTTTATAGGTGGTCGAAAGAAAAAAGTGCAATTAAGGGTGAAAGAAAAAAGCAGCACCACTTTCGCCCCACATTTTTTTCCTTTAGACCTAGCACAGAATAAATAGTTACAAAATTGCACAAAAGACCATCCGAATATTGCCAGATCTTTGGCCATTGATCATGATATTACTAGTTCTAGTTTCAAAAGTTGACAAGTTTAGTGCCCCTCGCATCAAACTATCCCATTCCCTTTTCATTTACTTATTTCTTAAAAATTGATCATTTTTACTTATAATATCTATTATGAAAACTCACTACATAAATGGGCATTAGTGGCCCGATAAGGACGCAGAGGAAATTTTGAAATTTTATACCTTTTCTTAAGAAAATTGATCATTTTTGAGATAATTTTGGGAAAATGGCAAAGATGCGGAATTTTATGTATCTTCTGATCTTGTTTTTTTTCAAATGTCCTTATTCAGAAATTCAAAAATAAATTTTTCTCGAAAATTTCAAAATTTTTCAAGTTAATTCGAGAAATAAAAGGCCAGGATATTTAAAATAATTTTCTACATATTTATCTTTTATAGTTATGGCCTTGCATACTAAGGTCTTTAGGCCAACATTGGGCCTTTTTTAACGCTCTAACCACCCATGTTTTCATGGTAATCTAGTCACCCCACTCAATTCTGTTCTTCGCATTCAACACTCACATCAAAATCCAACGGTCTATCGCCAGTCCATTCCAAGGATGACTCCTGTTTGCCGGAGAAGAACAAATGAGTGAACTTGTAGATGTTCTCGTCGTCTCCCAACATTGACTTGATTCGAATGGCCACGGAAGCCAGACAGCTCCAGGACCCGTCACCTGTGGTAGGCAATCAGGACATATGGGCACCAAGGACATTTATTTTTTTTATGAAGAATGCACTAAAATGAGCATTAAAAATCTCATTTCGTGCTTGCAATTGTTGTTGATATGTATGAATGATTGATCGACTTTCTCGGTGCTATGTCATTTGCTCAAACCGTTTTGAATTTAGAGGTTTTCGAAAAAAACTTTTTCAAAAAATTTCAAATTTTTCAAGGGATTTTGAAAAATTTTATAGCAATGGATAAAGCATAATTTTTCTGAATTTTGCCTTTTGAAATTTCTTATCTTAGAAATTCAAAAGAACTTGATTCATTTTGGCATTTTGGGGGCAAATGACTTATCAGCACGGAATTTTAACTTTATTAATAACAGGCATTTGAAAATAATAAGACGGATGGAACATCTTGATCTACTAATAAGACAGGGTGCGTATCGGAAAATTTTCAAAATCAGAACATAGAGCTAAAAAATCAGATTTTATGGGCAAAAATCAGAACATTTTGTAAAATGCTTTAAAATCAACTCGATTTCGTGTGATCTCATTTTCAACTATCGTATTTCTCACCAAACATGATCAATTTTAACAATTTTGGGGGAAGAGATGAGACCAAGGTTATGAGCAGCGTTTTTAAGTTCCAGCTTAATCTGTTCTGTTCCTGTTCTGTTCCTGTTCTGTTCCTGTTCCTGTTCTGTTCTGTTCCACGCTCTGAGAACAGAACAGGAACAGAACAGATTGCAAATCTGTGGAACAGGAACAGGAACAGGAACAGAACAGGAACAGAACAGATTAAGCAGAACAGACTAATCTGTTCCTAATCTGTTCNATCCGGATCTGGGAAAATTTTAATCTAAATTTTCACCGACTTCTTAAATTTTTAAAAATTTCTTTAAAATTTTCCCAATTAAAAATTCATTTCTTAATTTTTGTAATTGAAATTTTTCTAAAAATAAAAATTTAAAATTTCTATTTTTAATTTTTGATAATTGAAATTTTTCTGATAAAAATTTAAAATTTCTATTTTTAAAATTGAGCTTAATGATTTAGTTAAATTATGGATAATTTCGAAATATTTCAGCAAAATTTTGAAGGCAAAAATTCTATTGGAACAGATTAGGAACAGATTTTGACTGTTCTGCTTAATCTGTTCCTGTTCTGTTCCTGTTCTGTTCCAAATTTTGAGAACAGAACAGGAACAGAACAGACAGAAAAATTTTGGAACAGGAACAGAACAGATTTTCTGTTCCGACTTTCAAGAACAGAACAGGAACAGAACAGATTGGAAAATCCTGGAATTTAAAAACGCTGGTTATGAGTCTTCATAGATACTTGACTAGCCAAAAAAAATCGGCTCGCAAAAAGCAAAGATAGATTCCTGTTTTCGCTTTTTTGCAAAAATTGTTTTACTATGGGAGGGGTGCCGGCGGTCCCGATAGGGGCCGCCGGAGAAAATTTTGAGAATTTTCGGCCATTTCCTTAAGAAAATTGCTCACATTTTTTGGTTCTAAGAAGTGGCTGGCGCCGAAGATATCACGAATGGGGTGCCCGCGGTCCCGAAAGGGACCGCCGGAGAAAATTTGAAAATTTAGTCCTTTTTTCTTAAGAAAATTGGCCATTTTTAAGATATTTTTTGAACATTATTAGAGTGCCGGCGGTCCCGATAGGGGCCGCCGGAGAAAATTTTTGAAATTGGAATAATTTTTCCTTAAGAAAATTGGTCATTTTTAATGGAATTTCAACCAAAATCAGAAAATCAGGACAAAATAAGGACAGAGGTCGAAAATCAGAACAAATCTGACAAATCAGAACATTTTCATTTTTTCAGATTTGGGCCCTCCAAATCAGAACATTTCTGATAAATCAGAACAGATACGCACCCTGTACTAAGATCAACATTTTTCAAAGCCACGACCAGTGGAATTCTGGGGAAGATTCTGGTCTTATTTGGGCTTGGTTTTTGGTGCTGTTTTTGATCCTAGTCTTGATATTGTTTTTGATTGGCCACAGCGTGCTTTAGACTAAATTTATAAAACTAAGAATCCGGGTCCTACTATTGATAAACAATTTACCGTATTTTCTCCAAAACGGCATCAAAGCTCAAAGTTCGATTCAAAAGAAACCTCACTGGAAAAACGAGGTTGATTTCAAAAATAGAGCAATAATTTAGCTACAAAATGAGTATATACTCATATGAATTGGTCCACCATAAAAAATTATGGCCAAATCATATGTATGGCCAATTACGGAAAATTTCTATTTTCCCATAAAATTTTTCCTAATGAACTTGGCTTATTTTGTTGCTAATAAGTTAAGGTTCTATCTTTTGGAGCAAAATTCCTTTCTATAAGTTTCGTTTGAATCGAGTTGTAAGCTAGTGTCGAATTATCGTGACAAAAGGTCAATTTTGAAAATGGTGTCCGTCCACGATTTGTCCGGGGATGCTTTTTACGGCTAGACAATGGGGTCCACTCATTAAAAATCTTCATAGGTCTATTTTTAATATTTGATTTCCATTATTTTTCAGAGTTTTTATCAAACACCCGGGTCCGGAAAAGTGTCACTGGAAAATGTGTCAATATCAATAAAACCCAATTTTTAAAAACAAGGGAAATGCGTCAATGAAAACTAAATAAAAATGAACTTATTAAAATCTATCCGATCGAAATTTGTCCTATATTTTAATTTTGCTATAATTTGCACCTTCCATGTTGCATCCGCTGACGTTCTCGCACTTCACAATGACACCCATGCGGATGATGTTTTGCTGAGCCGCGTTATTACTCCGAGCCGGGCACACGGCCAACCCAAAGCTAAGTCCGCGGACGCTGACTCTGGCATCGCAATGGCGCATGCTGATCTTCCCGGGAGGAAGCTCGCTGAAATTGTCGATGCGGAAGACCAAAGAGCCCATGGATTTGAATGGATCTGAAGGAGAAATCAATCAATATGTATTCCTTTAGGGTTGCAGGATTCCCCACGGGGAGGCGATCCACGGTTTCGGGGAGTGGCCAAGGCTGTCCCCGTCCCCGCGGGGACGAGGATTTTCACGAGGTCCCGCAAGGAGTGGAATTTCTCTGTCCTGAATTTTCATAAAAAAATTTTCCCCAACTTTCATAAACTTCTACTTAAGATATACACAATCATTCATTTTCTTATGTCCTAACAGAAAATTATGAATATTTTTTAATTTCAAAATCAAATGCCCGTTAGTAAAATAAAATCCAAGAAATTAAAAAAATTCTAAGGTCTATATTTTAAATTAATATTTCATATGATAATATTATTCAGAGGTCGTATCAAAATTTTTTGAAAAGGGATGCAAGACCAAAAAAGGATTATTTGATTTTTGTTCCTATAATTTGATCATATGTAGAAAAAATGAGCGCCAGGAGAAATGCTTTTAGCCATCAATTTTATGAAGCGAATTACTTATTTTAATCTGCTACATGAAAGCGAATGAGCGGAGAAAAAGAAATCGGATAACAATATGTTTAATGCAACATGTTTTCGCGTCATAAAATCGAGGAACTAAAATAAAAATTTAAACTTCTCTGACTTTACTGTCCTTATTATATTTTTGATTAGTTCCTCCCGGTAAATTTTGTTATTTAAAACGTTTATTAAGAAAATTTATTAAAAATTTAAATTAAAGGGTGTAGGCTGCCACGATACCGATGCCGTCGGATTTCTTTTTTTAAAGATAAATAAGACTTTTTCTCGAGAAAATTGTTGAAGGAAATTATACCAAATTTTCGAAAATAAGGACAAAAATGACCTCTGACTCTGATATTGTTAGTTGATGTTATATTTCATACATACAGTAGAATCCATTAGTTATCAAACATTACACTTTTTTGAAAAAAAAAAATTAAAAAAACCCCAAAAATTTCAAAAAAAATTTCCAAAATATGCTTAAAAATGCCAAAATATGCGCAAAATTTGCCCTAAAATGACCAAAATATGCTCAAATATGCGCAAAAATGCGAAATATGCAAAATATGCACAAAAAGTCGAAAATATGCAAAAATATGCAGTTAGAAATCCATGCTAGAGCGTTCAAAACATGCTAAAAACATGTTTTACGTGATTTTCAGGCCGTTCTGAGCCAGCAAAAAAAATATGCATTTGCATATAAATCACATCCCTAATTATTATTAATTTATCTTTGTCCCCCGTTTTGATCTTTATCGGAGGCGGAGACGAGAAGAAATGAGTTGGTGAGTCAGAGTTCATTCCGGCAATCACGGTGAAAGGTAAATGGAAGTAGTAATAAACAAAAACAGCTAAAATGGGTCAAAAGTTTTCAAAGGCTAAAATTTGTTGTAAAGGCAATTTAGGACTCTTTACTGGCCTAGACTCCGAATCTGACCAACGTGAGTTGACGCGAGATCGAATCACGTCATTTATTTTATTTTGTGAATTATTTTCTATGTATGAAAGCAAACGGGTGATTTTCCATTACGGGTGGGATATGCAAAAAGTAGGAGTTCTATTCTATATACCTATGTTTTAGCCGATATCGAACCCAGCCGAATTGGTCTTCGGCTAGCCGATATCGAAACACTTTTTTCATCAAAGCAAAAAAAATTTTTTGAGGCTTCCTATCCTACTATCCTAGGCCAAAACTACCTATAAAAAGCAAATACGTATGTGCAGACCTATCCTAGGCCAAAACTATAAAAAGCAAAATATGTGCATAAATTTATGCTCTCTTTTGGCCTGCTTAGTTTTTTTGAATTTTGTTTAAAATTTTGAATTTTTTAAATTTCAAAAATAGAATTCTTCGAAATTTCAAAAATTTTCAGGTAAGTTTGAAAAACTAAACATGCCAAAAGATAGAGCATAAAATTCTGCGCCTATTCGCTTTTTATTGGCCTAGTAAGCCACAAAAAAGTTTTTGCTTTGACGAAAAAAGTGCTTCGATATCGGCTACAACATATATAAAGGTGGGCCATGACCAAGGAATATCAAGTTCCGGAGAATTTTTTGACCAAGGAATTTTCTTGGTATCCCTTGTAGGAACTTTACCATGCCATTTTTGATGTTATGTACAATATACTAATAAATAAGTAGAATGTTTTATTTGTTGAAGAATGACCCTTATATGCGCAGTTACTGAATGCTTGGGGCATGAATATGTACTATGTATTCATGAGAATTTTGGCCGGCTGACCTTCTTCTGTCATCTGCGGCTCATCTGCAGCAGATCTGTCATCCATCAATGCTGACATATGTAGTAAATGAGGAAAATTCAAATTCAAACTCCGATCCCTTGATATGAAGTATGCACTATGCAGTTTGATCATTTTGAGGTTGTACTATGATCTATGATTATCCGAATCTTTAAACTTTTAGAGTTTGGTTTCTATATTCCTGAAAACTAAATGGTAATACATAATTAAGCCTTTTTGGGAAAAAATAAAATGAATTGTAAGTTTTTTGGAGGGCTTTCGAAGCAGGGGTGGACGGAACTTAAAATTTCTGCTCCGGAATCCGGAATTCGGAACTCATTCTACTTCCGGCGGAACTCGGAAACCGGAATCCGGGCCTGAAAAAACCCCGGAATTTCCGGAATCCGGAACTCGGAATCCGGAACTAGAATTTTTTCAAAAAAAAAAATTTCAAAAAAAAATTGAATCATTTTATCGAAATAAGCAAATTTAGTAACATTTTTTAATTAACATTTCTAAATTTTCTGGTAAAAGGTTAGTGAAAAAATAAAAGGTAGAGCTCTAAATTTCCAAAGATTCTACAGTGGCTTTATTGGGGCAACTGATACTTTTTCCGAAAAATAGCCAATTTTCTTAAGGAAAGAAGGTCCAAATTTGCAATAATTTTTCTGAAATTTTGTTGATTTGTAAAAAAATTATTTTTAAATGGTAAAAACTTTTCATTTTTAAAGAATGTCCTTATTTTTGAGTCAAAATCATAGATTTTTTCCCTTGATATATATTTGGGAATCTTGGGTGCTTTTGTGGTACTTTTACAGTTTACGTGACCCATTTTTTCCAAAAAAAAGAAAAAAATCCCAAGTTTCACGTGAAATAGTCTAAACGCGAATTTCCTAATGTAATTTTGGATGCTGAATCCGATTCTGGCGTTCATTTTGACGTAATGCATCATTTGACGCAACTTTTTGACGCTGACGTCAAAAATGACGAAAAAATTAAATTGCCTAAAAATGACTTCCCAGGTTAATTATTGACGCTGAATCCTATTCTGACGTCCATTTGACGTAATGCTTCCCAGGTTAAGGTTAATTTTTTTTTCTTCCCAGGTTAATTATTGACGCTGAATCCTATTCTGACGTCCATTTGACGTAATGCCTCATCTGACGTCACTTTGACCCCTAAGCATATTTGTGAATAGCCGAGATGCCGCATTGAAAATTATAAATTTGTTACCAAAATTGAATTATAAAAATTTTTGACGTGAAAAAGTGACGTTGAGATACGCATTTAGCCGAAATGAACGTCAGAATTGGATTCAGCATTAAAATTTGCTTTAGAAAAATCTTTTTTAAATAAAAGAATTTTTTTGAAAAAAATTGACGTCAGCATCAAAAATTTACGTCAAATGACGCATTACGTCAAGATGAACGTCAGAATCGGATTCAGCGTCAATAACTAACCCTGGAAAGTCATTTTTAGCTGAATTTACGGGAAAATAATTTTTGAAATTTTTTTTTGAAAAAATGGGTCACGTAAACTGTAAAAGTACCGCTTTTGTTTCCAAAAATCCCCGTTTTTAGCCATTTTGGTACCGCGATCTCCATAAAATACCCAATTGAATGGGGCATTTTTATAGCTTTAATTTATCATCTAGTCCATATGAGGAGATTGCATGAATTTTTTCAGATTTTTCCTTTTGTAAAATTTGGGATTTTCGGACCAATGAAGAAAAATTTTCTTCCCTGGATACGGACTAGTTCCAAAATTTCTACCCAAGTTGTGAAAAAAATTTAACGGAAATTAAATTTTTAATTTACATCAAATCAAATGCTCAACAGGAAAGTACCCATGATTTCGGGATGGGGGGGGGGGCAGGAGCATAAACTTTTCCCCAAATTTTTTCTCCGGCGGTACCGAGAGAATTTTTGAAAGTTTATGCTCTCGAAACTGGTTTCTTGAGATAATTGGTCGATTTTTCTGTGATTTTTTCCCTTTTCGATTTTTTCTTTTCAAAGTATGGAGTATTTTTCAAAAATGCCATTCTTAAGGGTGCTTAAAATTCCGGATTTTTCCGGATTTTTGGAAAAATTCCGGAACTCGGAATTCGGAACTGAAAAAACCCCGGAATTTCCGGAATCCGGAACTCGGAATTCCGTCCACCCCTGTTTCGGTCCACCCCTGTTTCGAAGGCATAGAATTCGAACCTGGCGCTTATTATCTAGATCATACCTCGGCAAGGGGGAGGGGGGTCAGACCCCCCTTTGCCGAGGTATGATCTACATGGCAGATTTTAGCGCACGGGCGGAAAACAACAAATGCATTCTGTGAAAAGTTTATTCCGCGTGGACTCATCGGTCTGATCAAAGTTGGAGCAGAAATTCCCGCGCACCAATAAGATTTTCCCTTTTTTCATTTTATTTAAGTGGCCATCACTATTTCCTAGACAGCGCACAATTAGCTTGTACAATGCCAATTCATCGTAGATTTTCAATGAACGCGTTCGAAATTATGGGTGGAAATGCATATGCTTTTTCTGCCCATTTTTAAACTTTGTTCAAACCATTCGAATTAGGTTCAATGTGAAAAGCCAAAATGTTTGACCAAAACATTAGGCTGATTTTTGGCTAGTTTTCTCTATTTTTTGACAGAAACTTATTTTCTGTTGGTTGCATTTGGATCGAATTGTAACTTTGGTCTGTAATGTGTTCTTTTTCTATTCATACCAACAAGCAATAGTCCTTATTAAATCCTCAGATCTTTCATTCATCCTCTCCTGTTCATTCTTCTCAAGTGCGTCAAGGGAAAAGTTTGTCGAAACGGGCCTTCAACTCTTCCACAGCATCKGGTCCCAACTGGGCAATCTCCGCCGCATTCACCATGGTCATTTTGTCTTTAAAGTCCGCGACTTCCAAGTTCAGCAGCACATACATATTTCTGAATGAGAAAATTGATCAATTTAAATAAGAAATGAGAAAATTGATCAATTTAAATAAGAAATGAGAAAAGTGATCAATCTAATTGTGTCCGTAATTCTAGGACAAGATCTGTTAATCCAGGGGCGTAACGTTTGATTCAGAAAATTTTTATTTTTTGGAAAAGGAGGTGACGGCGGCCCCGACAGGGAAAATTTTGGAAGAAAATGGGGCATTTTTCTTAAGAAATTTGATCATTTTTACTGAAATTACACTATTAAAGGGTGCCGGCGGCCCCGATAGGGGCCGCCGGAGAAAATTTTCGAAATTTCGAGTTGGCATTTCAGAGGGGGCCCGGGCCCCGTTTGCCCCCCCCCCTCGTTACGCCCCTGTGTTAATCGAACCGAAAACCGGGTCTATTGGCCAAAAGCCGAAACCGAAAAAAGGGTCTATTGGCCAAAAGCTGAAACCGAAAAAAAAGGTCTCAAAAACCCGAAACCCGAGAGTCCAAACCGGTCGGCTTTCGGTTTTGAAAAACCCCTAATAAATGGATTTTATTTTTGAATTTGAGAAATTTTCTCGAAAAAGCAAATTTCTTAAGAAAAAGGGAAAGGGAGAGCTACATTTTTGTCAAATTCCTAATAATATTGAACTTTCAATAAAATACAACTACTTGGCAAAATGAAAAAAAAACCAGAGGTATCATCGAAAATTTTTGAAATAAAAATATGAAATAACAAAAAAAGGATTGCGTTAAGAAAAATCCGAATAATAAGGATACTTTTAAAAAAGAAAAAATTGAAACAATAATCTTTTTTTTAGGGAACATGAAAATTTTGGAATTTTAGACCCTTTTTCTTATGAAAATTGGTCATTTTTAAGACTTTTAACGAATTAAAAAGTTTCGCATTATTGGTCAAAATTGCCATATTTTTGTTTAAAATGAGCATCTGCCACAGAAAATTAATTTTGTAAGTCAAATGCTATTTTCTAAGCAAAGAACAGATTAATTTTTCTTAAGAATTGGGTCCAATTTTTCAAAATTTCTCCGGCGGCCCATTGGCGTTTTGCCATGGGGGCGGATAAAATAATTAATAATTTTTTACTTAATAAAGTTTGCTTTTTTAAACAGGCGATCTCTATTGAAATTTTATTTTAAACAGGCGATCTCTATTGAAATTTTATTCCGACATGGGGGCGACATCCGCCCCCCCCCCCCAAATAAGCTATCGGGACCATCGGCTCTCCTTAATATAGTGAAATTTTCTACAAATCTATCAAATTTATTGTTAATGCTACTGTTAGATTTCTTTAAAAAGAAAAAATCAATTAATAAATGAATTGAAAAAAATCAATTTTTCTTCCGTGTATTTTAGTTTTAGTTAGGAATTTTTTGACACTGAAAATGAGCAAAAATCGAAACTGAAAAACGGGGGTCTGAAATCGGGGATTCGGTTTTAAACAGGGTGTACGGAACTCCCAGTCCCCCCGGAACCAAAGTTCCGGTTCCGATTTTCAAAAATCCGGAACCTACCGATTCCAGTTTTCAAATCGGTGATCGGTCGGAACTGGAACCAAACATACACCCCTAAGAATGGCATTTTGGCCGAAAAATTCGGTGAAATTTCCTTAAGAAATCTGATTTTTTTCGTCAAAAAATGCAAAAAGTTTAAAACTTGAAAAATTGGACCAATTGTTAAGAAAATTGAACGATTTTGAATTATATATAAAAATTAAAAATTTTAAAGACTCAATTTTCAAAGAAAATTCTTCACTAGCGAAAAATTTCATAGGTTGAATTTTTGCCATTCTATTCTCTATTTTCTAATTATTTGAAATTGAAAATAAACATTTTAACGAGAATCTAGAAAACATTTCCTGCTAAAAACGAGCAAAATTTTTTTAAATTATATATAGGAGTATTATTTGCCAAATTAAATTTTTTGTTAAAATTTTTGGAATAAAAAGGGTGGCTCCGATCGGTTCCGGTCAAAAATCCGGCTCCGAGTTTTCGGTTTTCCTGGTTCCGGTTTTTTTGCCAAAAGTTCCGGTTCCGTACAATCCTAGTTTTAAACCGTCTTGTCTTACTCTACTCAAGATTGATCATCCGACTAAAAAATGCCTCAATTAATCAGATCACCTTCAGAACGGCGAATCCGCTATTGACGGCCATACGGTACTTGAACAGTGCCGGTTTCTTACTCTTCTTCATCAGAAATTCCAGACATTTGCCCTCGACACTGGTCACTAGAAACTGGTTGGCCAAGTGCAAAACACCCTCAATGCATTCATCTGAAAATAGAATTGAAGAATGATTGATAAAAAATAGCATGAAAAAACTCTACCATCCAATGGGTGGTTTATCGGATACATTGTCGCCAACATCCGCTTAAAGTGCTCCACGGTGGCCGGTTCCTTGATCTCAAAATTTCGATCCAATAATGAAAATAATTATAAGTTTACCATTTTATTGACCTCCACAATTTTCTTGTTCACCAGGATGGCATCCGACTTTGACAACTCACTGTGTAATGAATTGAAAATAAAAATGAGGTAATATAGCGATTAATTATTTCTAGAGGTTGAGGCCGGACCCGGGCCCGGACTTTTCCCGGATCCGGGGTCCGGGTTCGGCCTTTTTGGGGGGACCCCGGGCTTTCCCGGACCCGGACTTTTTCCGGACTCCGGGTTTCGGATCCGGTCCGGGGGTGCCTCCAAAATCTGGGTCCGGGTCCGGACTTTTTAAATCCGGATCCGGACTTTCCCGGACTAACTTTTCCCTCGAAAAATCGAAAAAATTGACCAATTTTCTTAAGGAAACGGTCTGAAATTTCAAAAATTTCTCCGGAAAACCCCTTTCGGGGCCGCCGGCACTCTCTAATACAGTGAAATTTCTAAAAAAAAAGTTGACCAATAACATACATTTTATAGAGGGTGGTCGACCCCCCCTACCATCGCTCGCAAAAAAGATCCGGTAAAGGGGGGACCTTCGCAAAACAGGGGGTAGGAAGGTGTGAAAAGAGGAAAGGACCTTCGCAACTCACAAGTGGGGGGGGGGGGGGGGGGGGGGGGNGGGGTGGGAGTTCGCATGCAGGAGAGAGAGAAGGAGGAAAAAAATAATCGAATCTTTTTAAAAAGAAATGAGTACAAAAGTCCAAAATTTTCTCCGGCGGCACCTATCGGGGCCGCCGGCACCCCGCAATTGGTCCAATAACCAATATTCTTAATGGGATAGGTCCAATCTCTCTAAATTTTTCTCTGGCGGCCCCTACCTTCCCCCAAATAACATTAAATTTTCCAAAAATAACGTCTTAGGCAAATTGGCTAAATTTCTCAAGCTCCTTGGTAAAATTTTGACATTTTTTACCCCTTCGTAAATTTTTCCTCTCCGACCCCCCCCCCTACCTTCATAAAAGTTCGACTCGATCCCTTTCGTAAAAATTTTGGTCCATCATGTACATATGCTTTTTATTTTAGAATTTAACAATAAATAATTGACGATTATGAAAAATATCTATTTTATTGCGTTTCGAAATTTGTTTTTTTTAACATAAAAAATTATTTTTTTTTTGGGGGGGGGGGATTTTTAAAAAGTCCGAGTCCGGGCCGGATCCGGGCTATCAGCAAACCCGGACTTTCCCGGACCCGGACTTTTTCCGGACTCCGGATCCGGTCCGGGGGTGTCCTCAAAATCCGGATCCGGGTTTTTCAAAAATCTCGACCTCTAATTATTTCCTTCTTTCCTCTCAATCCTTGAAATTTTTATTTTTCGATTTTCGGGCGAAACTCACACAATCCCTGCGGGTGGATCCAACGTGATTTCCACGATCAGCTCCAGCGTATCCTCCTCCTCGTTGTACAGTCCCCTCATTGGATCCATTAAATTCTGTATAAGCAATGATCATTATCGGCTTATTCCATCCATATATCCAATCAAAACTCACATCAAAGTTCCAAGGCTCGCCATCTTCCCATATTAGTGAACTCTCCTCTTCATCAGAAAAAAACCAATGGACAAACTGACGCGTTTCATCAACCCCTGATTTGAGCAATGACTTGATTCGCATGGTCATAGCAGTCATACAGCTCCAGGAACCATCACCTATTTTGTTATGATAAAATAATAATAAAATTTAATAATAAAAATCTTTTTAAATTTTTGAGTGAGAATCCGGAATAAAAAACTGCAAACTTAAATCTCATTCTTAAATATAGAAATACAAAAAAAAATCAGGGGTCGGTGAGGAAAAAAATAGTTGAAAAGGTCAAATTCTCAGAATTTTCTTAACATATCTTAATAAAATGGAATTTCTTGAAATACTTATGCAATAAAAATCAAATTTTTTATTAAACGGACCTAAAATCGCAAAAAAAAAAAAAATTCGCGGCCACTATTGGGGCCATCAGCAGATCAGCACACCTCGATGCTTCTATCCATAGGTTTGCAAGTGGTGTATGAGGGGGTGGCGCAAAACGGGGGGAGGGAGTGAGGGCGGGGGTTGCGCGTGAGGGGTGTGAGAGGAGGGGATGCGCGGGGGTGAGGGAAGATGGGTGCGCGGTAAGGAAGAAAAAAAGAGGGGAAAATTATCAATTTTTAAAGGTTTTTTTCAACAAAAAAAATACGGGAGCCCATTGCGCGTTTTTGCGTTCCATTTTCCGCTATTTTGCTTGTCAGAGCCGTAAGTCAGGGATGTAACGAAGTGGGTTGAAGCCTCTCCCCGAAATGCCAGGTCGAAAAATTTTTCATAAGGGTCCCCCTCATTAATTTTCTAAATTTTCAAAATTTTCTCCGGCGGTTACTTTTGAGTCCGTCGGTACCCCTTATTTTAGTGAAATTTGATCAATTTTCTTAGTGACTGAAAATTAAAAAACACCCAACACCCCTAAAATTAGCTTAAAATTTTTTACATACCCCCCCCCCACTCCGAAAGGGTCGANCCCCCTGGCTACGTCCCTGCTCCCTGCTGTCAGCCCCGCCCTGAATCCCCCGTTCCTCTACAATAAAAAATACTATTTTTGGGAAAAGGGCCAAAATCTCAAAAAATCACCGGCGGGCCTTTCTGGCCGCCGAAATACATACTTTATTTGCTAGTCGGCGAACACCTTCCCGAACCTCACCTAAAAACCCAACCTGGCTATGACTTTGTCCCATCTCCCATATGTATTCTAATATTAATTCGGTATTATTCTGTCATTCTCACCTTCCATATTGCATCCGCTGGCGTTCTCGCACTTCACAATGACTCCCATGCACATGCCCTCTTGCGTTGGAAGCCATTTGGGAGTGGGGAAAACGGCCAGCCCAAATGTGAGTCCGCGGACGCTGACTTTGTCATCGCAATGGAGCTTGCTGGCTTCCTCGGGAGGACCGTTGCTGAATTCGCGAAAGTTGTCGATGCGGAAGACCAAGGAGCCCGTGGATTTGAATGGATCTGAAAGAAATAAATTTGTGTGTCGACCTCGTATTTATAGATCAATATATCCTCTTTACTTAATTAATTAATAACTTTCTAACTAAAAATTTATTGCGGTTTGGGGGGTTTTGTGATTTTTTTAAATCCGCAAAAACCTAAATTAATCTTTCATAAATAACAAAAATAAAAATAGAACCTTTATAAGTTTAAAAGATTTTTCTGATTGCCTTTGTTGAAAAATAAAAATATTAAAAAGATTTACGATAAAATATGACAAGAAATATTTGGTATTTTAAATTATCTTTTTTTGACTCTCAAATCTGATCTTTTCTATACTTTTTTTATAGGAGAGAATTGGAATCCCTGATGAACTGCTGGTTGCGTATCAAGGATTTTACCATGGGGGACCACCACACCAAAAATTCTAATTCTTTTCTTAATGGGGATCCAGATTTTTTTATGGAAAATTTCATTGTATTAGGAGTTGCTAGTGGTCATGATAGAGGCCGGAGTAATTTTGAGAATTTGGGATCTATTTCTTAAGAAAATCGATCCTTGAATAGCCATTAGGGAGGGGGTTCGCGAACCCCCGATTCCCACCTGCTGGATACGCCAGTGCCATAGACGCGGTTATCCCCCACCAAGCTTAAATCCTAGAATCGCCCCTCTATCTGGGCCGCCAGCACCTTTTAATACAGTGATTTCTATTTTCGGCTTCGAGCGAAAAATTCCATACGTAGGGGGGGATTCCCCCAGCTCCATCCCCTTCGTACGGCCGGGGTCCATGGTCCCTCTCCCCTGGGTATGCTACTGTCTTGTTAAGAACCTGATTTTGATTTTTATCGTGCTTGGGCTCAACAGTGCCGGATCCAAAGTGCTTGCCAAAGCTTGACCAATTTACTTATGAAATAGACCTCAAATTCTAAAAATTTTCTCCGGTGGTCCCTATTGGACCGCCGCCGCCGGCATCAGGACTTGGACCCCCAGACCCCTCATGCCAAAATCCTAGATCCGCCTTGCTCACACAGGTAACACCCCATACATTAGCGTATTTGAGGGGGCCCCATGGCGTAAAAAAATAAATTTGTAAAGGGCC
This sequence comes from Rotylenchulus reniformis, assembly GCA_001026735.1. NCBI lineage: Eukaryota > Metazoa > Nematoda > Chromadorea > Rhabditida > Hoplolaimidae > Rotylenchulus > Rotylenchulus reniformis. The sequence continues at coordinate 44,664 of LDKF01000209.1, read as the reverse complement.
TAAATTTTCAAAAATTTCTCCCTATCGGGACTCTCGGCATCCATAAAAAAGTAAAATTTTCACAAAAAATATTTTTTAATAAAAAAATATTTTCTTTTAACCACCACCCCCTACCACTAAGGAAGAAAAATTGTGTGCTAAGGTTTGGTTCTACCCCCATGGCAAAATCCTGGATACGCCAGTGGCCAGTGGCACTGGCCCAGTGCCCCCTCCCCCTCCAAATACCATTGTTCAGCAGAATCACCTTTGTCCTCCGTTTTGATCTCTCCTCCCGGAGGCGAACATTGTGCTGAGGAAGAAGTTGCTTCGGCCATCATCCGCTGGTTTTTTGTCTTTGTTTTTCGATGAAGAATGTGTTTAATAAAAAGAAATGAATATTTAAGTTTCTAAAAGGAATTGATTATTATTTTTATATTTAACAAATGGAACTTGTGCAGTTGTGTCCAATTTTTAGATTTTTAATGTAAAAAATGTGTTAAGAAAATTTCTGTATTTATATTCGAAATTTCTGTAAATAGAAAAATCCAAATCAAATTAGCTTGGATCCAGGCCTGTATTGTATTCTATGCTTTTCAAAAAATCATAAAAAATCAAATAAAAAAATAAAATTTCCACTGTTCGCTTACATTTTATATTAAAAATATTCAATTTTATTCTAATATCTAAAAAATTACTAAAATCTAGCATAGGAAAGGAAGGGATTTAATCAATAGTCCAACCAAACTTTTATGCATCCCATCTGATTTTCTCGCAAACTTTTCTACATTGCGCTTAATGGTGATAATGGTAGGTCAAAAATGGCAATTTTGCTTAGGAAATGGAATTCCATGAAAAAATTCAGTATTTTGCGGAGAAAATTTCCCAGCAGAGGTTAAACATTTTTGTTTTCTTTAGGGAAATCAGTACATTTGATGAAAAGTACGTGATGCGCTCCACTCTTTTGACGATACATGCTAACTCACGTACCGTACTTTTCACGTGTATTTAAAGCGCAATTATGTTATACGTGTCTGTGTCTCCCTGACTACTAGATTCATGACACTGGTACCTGTTTTCTCAAAACGTTGAATTCTAATTCTGAGATTCTGACATCCCATTCTCGGGTCGGGAAATAAAGGTTGTTTGTTTTATCAGTTGAAAAGGTTTATTTTTCAACACGAAAACATTAGTAATCGTTAATCGATTCGGTGTAAGGGACGTTTCAGTGTGGCCGTAGGGGTGAGCAAAGCCCAAACTTTGGGTTTTTTTGCGTTTCGTGAGCACAGAGAAAGAGAACACAAAAATTTTGTGTGAGACGCAGGCCATGCAGCAAGCGCAAGAAACCCAAAAAGCCCAAAAAACGCAAACCTCTCACTTTTGCACACTCTTTTGTTTCTCTGACCTCTCTAAATCATTGGTGAAGTGGAAAAACCAATCCATTCCCCCACCCAAATCGAGTGCCGGTTCAGTTCCAACCCCATGCAATCGATCAAGACGATTCAGAAAAACCATATATAAACTTTTAAAAATGAAGATAACAAATTAACTTAGAGTAAAAATTCTGAATTTAGAATTAATTTTTTTGCATATTTAGTTGCGCTAAATTTTATTGAAATGGAAAACCAAAATAGGTTTTTTTTCAACCCCGACCTTCAAATTCCCGTAGCCAGCTGCAAGAAATTTCGAACATCAGCAACAGCAATGAAAATGAACTTAATGTTTCAGTCGATTCGAATTTCTCTTGGTCGGGGATCCCGACCAAGAGAAAGGTAAAAATTGAATATAAAAAAGCTTTAAATATGTTTTGCAGAGAAAAATGTTGATCAACGTTGCCGACGCAAGATGGACTAATGGTCGCTAAATGTAAAGCTGTTGAAGTGCGCTTCATTTCTTGATCCACTGGAGCTCAGACGAGTCAGGTCAATTTGTGACCGTGTTACGATATTGGGAACATCGGATTCGGTAAGTCACAGTTTGCAAAATTCAAAGAAAAAATTAATTTTTAGTTCAAAAAAGCAACATTGGAAATTTTCAATTCCTCTGAGATTGATGATGTTGAAGAAACGGAAAATTTGGCCGATCAAAGTGAGGAATTTCCACTAGATAACCCGATTTCGGATGTTGAGTGTGAAATCGGCGCCTATTTGGCCCTAAAGATTGATCCAAAGGAATTCGATGTGCTTCTCTTTTGGAATACGGCAGGAAAGGTATATCATTTGGCGATTTTTTAACGTCCTAGTACCGGGGATCTTACCAAAAATGCAAAAATATTCTTTTTGTTATCATTATTTTTGGCCATTTATTCGCAAGAAAAACAATTTAAATGCTAATGCCGTTTTTCAACCGTAATTCTAATCTTAATATCATCAAAAAAATTTAAATGCAATATCGATTTTTCATTTACTGATTTTTAGGGTTAATTTTGGAATTCACTTATAATCAGCGCAGAAAAGCTAGAGAATTCCAAATTTTATTTTAGCTACTCGATTTTATGACGCAAAAGCATGTAATATTATTTGATTTTTTTTATCTGTTCATCCGCTTTTCCAGTATCAACTTAAAATCGGCGTAAAAATCCATAGAAATGAAATTCTTTTTCCGCCTCTATGATTTTATGACGCGTAAACATTCCATGTTAAATTGTTGTTTGTTACTTTTTCTTGATTTATCCAATTCGCTTCAATAGATCATAGAAAAGTCCATTTCTATCGAGAGACTATTTTAATTTTTTTATTTAGATGTTTCCTTTGCTTCGTCAGCTGGCTCTAAAGGTACTCGCTATTCCTTGCAGTACCGCCCATTCAGAACGTGCCTTTTCACGGCTGCATCATTTGTGTTCATCCTACCCGCGGTCACTCTCATCAGAAACCATTTCGGCGATGATGTGTCTGGGTTCTTTAGAATTTGTTGAGTTATTTGATGACATTTAATTTTTGGACATTGATGAGTTGATGACGTTTAATATTTTGATATATTTTATTGTTGTGTATATTCATATATTATTTAACTCATATAAAAGAACAATTTATAACTTGACTTGATTAATTTTCCACCATTTTTCCCTTCATAATTTTTCAAAAAAAAATTACCTTTTTTTACCTGTACCAAAAAATCAAAATCTGACCTTTGTCTCGTTTGAATTTCAAAAATTTCTGGGTTCAATTTGTTTTTTTCCGAATTCGCCATGGTCGATTGTATGGGGTTGGAATTGAACCGGCATTCAGTCTGGGTGGGGAATAGATTGGCTTTTCCACCGCCAAAGGTTAAGAGAAAGTCGGAAACATGTTTGCGTTTTTTGGGTTTCTTGCGCTTGCTGCGTGGCCTGTGTCTCACCCAAAATTTTCGGTAGGGGACGTTTGAGCGCCAGGCCGTTTGAGCACGAAGGCCATAACTTTGTTTAGAAGCAAGTTAAAGAAGTGTTCTTGCTGTCAAAAGATAGCGCTAAATATAAGCTACTGGCTTAATAATGTGATCTATTTCCTTTTTGAATTTCTCATATTATGTTTGGCGTTTTGTTCCCTTCTCTCATAAATAAATTTCTTTGGCTACCACCCTAAATGCCACCAGATCAAAATGTCACCAGTTAAAATGTCACCTGGTCAAAATGTCACCACAGGGGAAAATGCTCAAAATGTCACCAAATAGAAAAATGATTAAAATGTCACCAATTTAGAAAATGATCTATAAAATCAATATCAAAGGGAAAAAGTGAGGAAGGACTGTTCAATAGGTGAGTGCTGTATGATTTTTGATTTTTTAATGCAAAATTTCTTAGTATTGGGCTCGCCTTCGGCGAGCCCAATATTAACAGATTTTGCATTAAAAAATCTAAAAATCATCCAGCCCGCACCTATTGAACATTGCATTTGGCCTAAGCCCCCCACGGTGAATATAGATCGCCTGCTTTTGATTGAGTCGACGAAATTTGGTTTCGACGAAATTTGGGGCAGCGCATTTTTTTATTTGGTGACATTTTGATTTGGTGACATTTTAACTGGTGTCATTTAGAATGTTTTTTAATTTGGTGACATTTTGAGCATTTTCCCCCTTGGTGACATCTTGACCAGGTGACATTTTAACTGGTGACATTTTGAATGTTTTTGGGCGGGGTGACATTTTGACCATTTTTCCATTTGGTGACATTTTGATCTGGTGGCATTTGGGGTGGACCCCATTTCTTTCCTTTTGTATTCACTTTTTCATATTATTCGGTTTTTCAGCTCTGTCTTTAATTGGGTGAAATAAGGCGTTTATTTTCCAAGTGTTCTTACTTCATTGTGTGGTTAATAACCCAATTTTACTTTTGACGTGGCACTCCCTGCGGAGAGCAAGTCTAGTGCCAGGATAAAAATGGGAATTGCCCATTTGCGGGAATATTTGGAATTGAGAAGCGGAAATTTTGGATTTTTTTTGGGTTCAGTGCCTAAGCCTGTCGGTCAGGAGGTACTGAACGCGGTCTTCTTCTACTCTTCGATAGTAAAACGCTCGTCGGTCGAGGTTTTACTGGCCGGCAAATAAGTAGCTCGTTGGCCGAGGCTTATTTGCAACTTCGTCGCCGTTTCGTCGATCGATTTTCTCTTCCTTTTCACCTATTTTTGACACGAGTAGCACCTAGGCGGTGGCTCGGAAAATGGTTATAACCAGGTCGCCGCGTTAAACATGAGGTTCGGCGATGCTTAACAGGATCAGAGAGCGGATGATGCTGCCGAGGACCAACAAAACCAGCATAATCCGGTCTCTGCCACCCCGGAGACCCCTCAAAATCAAGACCTGAACGAAGATGTTGTTTCGTCCGATAATGATGATGGTTCAGATCAGCAGTTGCGAGACAAACTCTTGTGTGTCGACATGGATCCAACCAGTGGAAATGGAGTGGTCGGCGATGCTGGCGGTCAGATGTTGGAACAGCAGAACAATGGTGGAGAACAGCAATTGATCGGTAATAATGAAATGTTTCTGCAAAATGAAAATAGAGATAGATGTGAGAATTCAGCAGAATGAGGAAATTTACAGAAATCATGAGAATTTGTGGACTTTAAACGACAGTTTCACGGGACTAGGCCTAGGAATGCCGCCAGCACAGGCACCCCTTGAGTCTACGCCACAAATTGAAAACCCTAATGTAGTTTTTCGGAATATTGGAAAATCCGACAATGATGGAAAATCCCGAGTCAAAGCAGAATATAGGTGTGCTGACCAGTGTTGTCGATGATCCTCCAGATCATGATCCAGGATGATCTGATCCATGATCTGATCTGATCTGATCCAAGGTCCCGGATCAGATCAGGATCGGATCATTTCTGAAACCTCTGGATCAGGATCAGATCATGTTTTGGATCATTTTTTCATGTGATCCGAAATGATCCAAAAATTTGCACTTTTTCGTTGAAAAATGGTCAATTTCGACCCAAATTTTGAAATTTTCTGTCAAAAATTATGAAATTTTCGACCGATTACCAGAGAAAAATTTATTTTTTTTTTAAAAATTATAAAAATTGATGTACATCCTTAAGGAAGAAGTCCAAAAATTTCAAATTTTCTCCAATGACTATTGTGGCTACCATCACTCTTCAAGCCAGAGAAATTTCATCAAAAAAATTAGCTTAAGCAAAAAATTCACCAATTTTCGTAAATAATTTAATGAAAAAGCGGGATTTTCTCCGGCGGCCCCTATGGGACCGCCGAACTGTTTTTTTTTATTTGTGGTGCCCCCCCCAGGGCGAACGGATCTGGGATTTTGGCGTGGGAGTATCCATGCAAAGGGTTTAACCACAAATTTTTTTAGGTGTCGGTGGCCCCGATAGTCGCCAGCAAAGAAAATTTTTAAAATATAGGCCATTTTTCTTTTAAAAATTGGTCATTTTTTGCACTTTTTAGAGTAATTAACTTATTTCTGGGGTGTTTGCGCCCGAATGGGGCCGCTGAAGAAAATTTTGAGGTTTTTAGACTCTTTTCTTTCGGTTTAATTACCCAAATTTGAGTTTGAGGTGATAAAATACGCTGTGACTGAATTTTATTACCATGACTACACAAATTGACACCCGCAAACACAAATTGACGACCAATGATCAACACAGCGCCAATCAGACCATTGATCAAATCACCAACAACTTGCAATCACTTCAAGCAGCACTACAACAACTTACTCTTCTTAACAACGACTGTTCTCCGGCTGTTCAGGGCTTCCTCGTCGTGCTCACTCAACTGCTCAACACATGTATGACTCAACTTTCAGTTTTAAAACAACAGGCAAGCGTCGACCCAGCGGAAGAGCAAGAGCGCAAACGGAGTGTCGTTCTCATCGGACTTCCCGAATCAAACAAGCAAAAGGCCTCGGAACGTGTCAAGGACGATGAAAATGCTGTCACCGGAGTTCTCGATGAGCTAGGCATCGAGAGCGCACCAACGGCAATTTTCCGTATGGGGCGTAAAATCCCGAACCTAGCACAAAACGGTGCCCCGCCTCGTTTGATTAAAGTCGTCTTCCCGGCCCGTACTTTCCAGCACCAAACGCTCGGCTTGTGGCGCACTCATCGCAATGATCTCCGCACAAAGCCCGGGCTCGAAAGGCTAATTGTTCGGCCGTCGCTGACGACGGAGGAGCGAGAGCAGGAAAAGATCAAATGGCAGAACAAACGCAGGCGCCCAAGTCACACTGGACCGTTCCCACGCACATCAGTCAATACTAGTCTGTTGTCGAACCAGGGAAACTGATCAGGTTTAGCGGAATCTCAGATCACTCGATTGATTCTCATAATTCTACCCATTCAAATGACTTTGTATCCATTAACGTGGCTCGGCCACATTTCAGTTTTGACTCTATTCAATGCTCTTTATTTAACTGTCGTTCTATTTGTAACAAATTTACAGAATTTTCGGATCTTATTGTCAATGAGAAGATTGATGTCAGCCTGTTATCAGAAACCTGGCTGAATGACCTTTCACTAAAGCACTTTCAAAACTCCCTAAGGGGAAGATACCAGGTTTTTGCATCAAATCGTAATCATTCTACCAAATCAAGGGGGGGTGGTTGTGCCATTGTAATTAATTCTTCTATTCAGGCCAAACATATTTTCTCTTCCGCGAGCGATTTCTTTGAGATTACCATAGTGGACATATCCAATGCTGCAGAAGTTATCAGGTTTATTTGCGTTTATTTATGCCCGGCTAGTCCATCTCATGCATTTCAAAAACTTGGTAATATTATCTATCAACATCAAACTCAAAAAACAATTATTTGTGGTGATTTTAACTGTCCGGGCATAAACTGGGCTGACCCCTCAAACTCAGATCATACTTTTTATATACTTATGAGTAACCTAAATTTTAATCAGTCTGTCCTTGAACCCACTAGGGGGCCTCATATATTAGATCTCTGTTTCTCGAATCACCCAAATTTAGTCCACTCGATTGTCAACAACCCGGGCCTCTCCACTTCTGATCACTGTTCTGTTTATTTTAAGGTCCAATTTCAACACAATCCACANCAGGCACCCCTTGAGTCTACGCCACAAATTGAAAACCCTAATGTAGTTTTTCGGAATATTGGAAAATCCGACAATGATGGAAAATCCCGAGTCAAAGCAGAATATAGGTGTGCTGACCAGTGTTGTCGATGATCCTCCAGATCATGATCCAGGATGATCTGATCCATGATCTGATCTGATCTGATCCAAGGTCCCGGATCAGATCAGGATCGGATCATTTCTGAAACCTCTGGATCAGGATCAGATCATGTTTTGGATCATTTTTTCATGTGATCCGAAATGATCCAAAAATTTGCACTTTTTCGTTGAAAAATGGTCAATTTCGACCCAAATTTTGAAATTTTCTGTCAAAAATTATGAAATTTTCGACCGATTACCAGAGAAAAATTTATTTTTTTTTTAAAAATTATAAAAATTGATGTACATCCTTAAGGAAGAAGTCCAAAAATTTCAAATTTTCTCCAATGACTATTGTGGCTACCATCACTCTTCAAGCCAGAGAAATTTCATCAAAAAAATTAGCTTAAGCAAAAAATTCACCAATTTTCGTAAATAATTTAATGAAAAAGCGGGATTTTCTCCGGCGGCCCCTATGGGACCGCCGAACTGTTTTTTTTTATTTGTGGTGCCCCCCAGGGCGAACGGATCTGGGATTTTGGCGTGGGAGTATCCATGCAAAGGGTTTAACCACAAATTTTTTTAGGTGTCGGTGGCCCCGATAGTCGCCAGCAAAGAAAATTTTTAAAATATAGGCCATTTTTCTTTTAAAAATTGGTCATTTTTTGCACTTTTTAGAGTAATTAACTTATTTCTGGGGTGTTTGCGCCCGAATGGGGCCGCTGAAGAAAATTTTGAGGTTTTTAGACTCTTTTCTTTCGGTTTAATTACCCAAATTTGAGTTTGAGGTGATAAAATACGCTGTGACTGAATTTTATTACCATGACTACACAAATTGACACCCGCAAACACAAATTGACGACCAATGATCAACACAGCGCCAATCAGACCATTGATCAAATCACCAACAACTTGCAATCACTTCAAGCAGCACTACAACAACTTACTCTTCTTAACAACGACTGTTCTCCGGCTGTTCAGGGCTTCCTCGTCGTGCTCACTCAACTGCTCAACACATGTATGACTCAACTTTCAGTTTTAAAACAACAGGCAAGCGTCGACCCAGCGGAAGAGCAAGAGCGCAAACGGAGTGTCGTTCTCATCGGACTTCCCGAATCAAACAAGCAAAAGGCCTCGGAACGTGTCAAGGACGATGAAAATGCTGTCACCGGAGTTCTCGATGAGCTAGGCATCGAGAGCGCACCAACGGCAATTTTCCGTATGGGGCGTAAAATCCCGAACCTAGCACAAAACGGTGCCCCGCCTCGTTTGATTAAAGTCGTCTTCCCGGCCCGTACTTTCCAGCACCAAACGCTCGGCTTGTGGCGCACTCATCGCAATGATCTCCGCACAAAGCCCGGGCTCGAAAGGCTAATTGTTCGGCCGTCGCTGACGACGGAGGAGCGAGAGCAGGAAAAGATCAAATGGCAGAACAAACGCAGGCGCCCAAGTCACACTGGACCGTTCCCACGCACATCAGTCAATACTAGTCTGTTGTCGAACCAGGGAAACTGATCAGGTTTAGCGGAATCTCAGATCACTCGATTGATTCTCATAATTCTACCCATTCAAATGACTTTGTATCCATTAACGTGGCTCGGCCACATTTCAGTTTTGACTCTATTCAATGCTCTTTATTTAACTGTCGTTCTATTTGTAACAAATTTACAGAATTTTCGGATCTTATTGTCAATGAGAAGATTGATGTCAGCCTGTTATCAGAAACCTGGCTGAATGACCTTTCACTAAAGCACTTTCAAAACTCCCTAAGGGGAAGATACCAGGTTTTTGCATCAAATCGTAATCATTCTACCAAATCAAGGGGGGGTGGTTGTGCCATTGTAATTAATTCTTCTATTCAGGCCAAACATATTTTCTCTTCCGCGAGCGATTTCTTTGAGATTACCATAGTGGACATATCCAATGCTGCAGAAGTTATCAGGTTTATTTGCGTTTATTTATGCCCGGCTAGTCCATCTCATGNGTGGCTACCATCACTCTTCAAGCCAGAGAAATTTCATCAAAAAAATTAGCTTAAGCAAAAAATTCACCAATTTTCGTAAATAATTTAATGAAAAAGCGGGATTTTCTCCGGCGGCCCCTATGGGACCGCCGAACTGTTTTTTTTTATTTGTGGTGCCCCCCAGGGCGAACGGATCTGGGATTTTGGCGTGGGAGTATCCATGCAAAGGGTTTAACCACAAATTTTTTTAGGTGTCGGTGGCCCCGATAGTCGCCAGCAAAGAAAATTTTTAAAATATAGGCCATTTTTCTTTTAAAAATTGGTCATTTTTTGCACTTTTTAGAGTAATTAACTTATTTCTGGGGTGTTTGCGCCCGAATGGGGCCGCTGAAGAAAATTTTGAGGTTTTTAGACTCTTTTCTTTCGGTTTAATTACCCAAATTTGAGTTTGAGGTGATAAAATACGCTGTGACTGAATTTTATTACCATGACTACACAAATTGACACCCGCAAACACAAATTGACGACCAATGATCAACACAGCGCCAATCAGACCATTGATCAAATCACCAACAACTTGCAATCACTTCAAGCAGCACTACAACAACTTACTCTTCTTAACAACGACTGTTCTCCGGCTGTTCAGGGCTTCCTCGTCGTGCTCACTCAACTGCTCAACACATGTATGACTCAACTTTCAGTTTTAAAACAACAGGCAAGCGTCGACCCAGCGGAAGAGCAAGAGCGCAAACGGAGTGTCGTTCTCATCGGACTTCCCGAATCAAACAAGCAAAAGGCCTCGGAACGTGTCAAGGACGATGAAAATGCTGTCACCGGAGTTCTCGATGAGCTAGGCATCGAGAGCGCACCAACGGCAATTTTCCGTATGGGGCGTAAAATCCCGAACCTAGCACAAAACGGTGCCCCGCCTCGTTTGATTAAAGTCGTCTTCCCGGCCCGTACTTTCCAGCACCAAACGCTCGGCTTGTGGCGCACTCATCGCAATGATCTCCGCACAAAGCCCGGGCTCGAAAGGCTAATTGTTCGGCCGTCGCTGACGACGGAGGAGCGAGAGCAGGAAAAGATCAAATGGCAGAACAAACGCAGGCGCCCAAGTCACACTGGACCGTTCCCACGCACATCAGTCAATACTAGTCTGTTGTCGAACCAGGGAAACTGATCAGGTTTAGCGGAATCTCAGATCACTCGATTGATTCTCATAATTCTACCCATTCAAATGACTTTGTATCCATTAACGTGGCTCGGCCACATTTCAGTTTTGACTCTATTCAATGCTCTTTATTTAACTGTCGTTCTATTTGTAACAAATTTACAGAATTTTCGGATCTTATTGTCAATGAGAAGATTGATGTCAGCCTGTTATCAGAAACCTGGCTGAATGACCTTTCACTAAAGCACTTTCAAAACTCCCTAAGGGGAAGATACCAGGTTTTTGCATCAAATCGTAATCATTCTACCAAATCAAGGGGGGGTGGTTGTGCCATTGTAATTAATTCTTCTATTCAGGCCAAACATATTTTCTCTTCCGCGAGCGATTTCTTTGAGATTACCATAGTGGACATATCCAATGCTGCAGAAGTTATCAGGTTTATTTGCGTTTATTTATGCCCGGCTAGTCCATCTCATGCATTTCAAAAACTTGGTAATATTATCTATCAACATCAAACTCAAAAAACAATTATTTGTGGTGATTTTAACTGTCCGGGCATAAACTGGGCTGACCCCTCAAACTCAGATCATACTTTTTATATACTTATGAGTAACCTAAATTTTAATCAGTCTGTCCTTGAACCCACTAGGGGGCCTCATATATTAGATCTCTGTTTCTCGAATCACCCAAATTTAGTCCACTCGATTGTCAACAACCCGGGCCTCTCCACTTCTGATCACTGTTCTGTTTATTTTAAGGTCCAATTTCAACACAATCCACAAGCAACATATAAACTGTATCAAAACCTCTCAATATCCAATTGTGAAAAGATCTGTCCATTATTATCCCATGCCAACATAAATTCAGGTTTTACGACTGATCAAAAATGTAATCTATTTACCAAATCTATCCGAGAAATTGTTGATCAGGCGATTCCTCCGAGGCCTTTTCAGGATAGAAAATCTATAAAATATCCTCCAAACTACTCAAAAAATCCAATATAAAAAATATCTTCTTCGCCTTTACAAATTATCGCCAATACTATACAAAACTCAATATCGAAAATTGTGCTATGAGACCAAAAAGCTGATCAACGATTTCCATAACTCGCATACAGAAAAAATACTTAGCATCTTCTCAAAATCTCTATAGCTATATTAATTCCAAATCAAAGAAACCTTCCGCCATTCCCATACTACATCATAATGGAACCGAATCAAAATCTATCTTAGAATTCTTACTAAAACACAAAAAACTGTCAAAATTTCAATATGGTTTTCTTCCAAAAAGGTCTACCACTACTCAGATTATCTCGGCATTGGAACAATGGTATGATTCATCCTTAAATAAGGAACTTACCGATTGTATCTTCATTGATTATGCTCACGCCTTCGACTCTGTCCCCCACCATTTGTTACTTCGAAAAATCTGGAACATAGGCATTAGGGGAAAAATACATCGCTGGATTAAAAATTTCCTTAACTCTCGCACTTTTTCAGTCAAGATTGGTGATGTTTTTTCCTCTCATAGACCTGTAGGTTCAGGTGTACCTCAGGGAAGCGTATTGGGACCCCTCCTTTTTGTAATTTTTATCAATGATCTTCCCCTGCACCTTAACTCTACCAATGTATCTATTCGCCTATTTGCGGACGATGTTAAATTGTACTTTTCATATAAAAGGCACCAGGACTCAGTTCACCTACAAAACGCTTTGAATGAAACTTCTAAATGGTCAAAGATTTGGGGCCTTTTAATCTCGGCCTTAAAATAATTTGTACTTCATCTTAATTCCAATTCTCGTGCTGCACGTACATTTCTACCCACTTATATATTGATTCCACTCCTCTTCCATCATCCAATTTAATCCGAGACCTAGGAATCAGTTATAATGATAGGCTGCAATTCACTCCACACATCAATAACATTGTAAAATCTGCCTATTACAAATCATTCCAACTTTTCCATACTTTGAAATGTAAAAAGATTTCACTCTGGTCCAAGGCATTTACTTCATATGTTAGACCCATTCTTGAATATGGTTGCGAAGTCTGGAATCCGGGATCTATAGCCCTCACCCTTAAAATTGAGCGAGTTCAAAAAATGTTCACGCGTAGAGCTCTGCGGATTTGCGGTCTTGGCAAGCGTTCTTATGCTCGAAGACTTTCACCGTTTAGGCTCACTCCTCTTGTCACCAGGCGATTCACTGCAGAACTCTGTCTTATTCATAAAATCATTCACAAACATACACATTTAAGTCCAGATGATCTATTTTTATTCAATACCCGTCCATCCAGAAAACATATATATCAAATTTTTGTTAAAAGAAAAAATTCATTCTCATCTCATTCATTTGTAAATCGTGTCATCAATTCATGGAACTGTCTTCCTTCATCCTTGGTCATCATCGCGAGTCCATCAGAGTTCAAATCTAAAATTGTCACCTTTATTAAAAAACACCCTCCTCATCCTTTGAAATCTCTTACCGACACTCTCCTGTGATCTCCCAACTGTTAGTGATGTGCTGTGCATTTCATTTTAGTTGTGCTTTGCATTTCCTTGTTGGTGAATAAATAAATAAATAAATAAATAAATAAATAAATAAAAAAATGATCAATTTTTCCTCTTAATTTTCGATTTTTTTCTTCCTTTTTCCTCCCCGAGCCCCTACGGATTATTTATTTATTTTTTTGACTTACAATTCAATATATTGAAGAAACACAATTGAAAACTGCTTTCTTAGCTGTAAGAAATTATTTTGAATTGAATTAATTTTACTAAGTAGTAGCGATTAATGCTTTCTCAAAAAGGATGGATTTAAAAAAATGTGGAAAAAAACAAAAAAAAAAATTTTTTTGGATCATGATCCTGGTGATCTGATCCAGATCATGATCTGACGTGATCTGATCTGATCCTGATCCAGGGGGTCGGATCAGATCAGATCAGGATCAGATCATTTTGAAAAATGAGGATCATCGACAACACTGGTCCTGACCCGTGCTAAGCAATGCCAGTCCTTAACTTCCGGAAATCCTAAACCCCAATTTGTCCAGCCACCAGCTATCTACCAGCAGCAAATAGGTTTTGCACAGCAGCGAGTGGCCACAAATTTTGCATCTAATCATGACGCGTGCCTGACTTCTGCCACTATTCAGCAAAAATACGCGAATCCCCCGAATTTTAGTGGATATCCCAATCCGCCACCCGGTTTTATGTGGGGTCTAGTGCCCTTAAACCGGAATGTTGGACCGAACACGCAAAATGCTGGAGCTAGTGAAGCGGGTTATCGACAGTTCACTAGTCAGCGGCATCATCGGGGGTCTTGGTCGGACGATGATGGGGATGAGTTTGGCGATGCCCGACGAGTGCATGGTCGTAGGTCTGCTCAGGACGAATATCGGGTGCGGTTCCCTGATCAGCGCGGTCCTAGAATGGAGAGTCGATACAGACAGCAGGATTTTCTCTCAGTACAGGCCATAAAGAGCCTCGACAGTTTTTCATACACCATGGTGATGACTGATGAATACGCTTTCAAGTCTGAAAGGAAACATAGGGTTTGATGCTGTTAAGAATTTCTTTAAGCAATTCGATGTTGCGACAGAGGAATGGCCAGATCGCAAGCGCTTGAGCGCATTAGAGCCAAAATGTTCGGGAAGGGCCGAGCGAGCCTTTAACGCGGCGGTTGCAGATAATCCTTATAGGTACGAGTCGATAAAAAGAGCTATGATCCGGCAGCTGGAGGAAACCGATGCGAAGCAAATGGGTGCCTTTGATGAGCTGATGGCAGGGATCCAGCGTAGGGTGAATGAAAGCATTGACGACCTGGCGGATAGAGTTACAGCACTTGTGCAGCGTGCTTATCCAGGCCTCACGCACTATCTGTATGATGAATATTCGATCAAGCACCTAATTCGTTCGCCGGGGAATCCGGAATTAGCTCTAAGTTTGGAACTAAATCGAAGAGAAGGGTGTTCTTTGGACGAGTTTGTTGCATTAACAGCCCGAGCTGAAGCTACCCAGAGAGCCGCCAGGAATGCAACACGCTTTTGGCCGAATATCCCCAAAAATGCCGACCATTCTGCGCCATCGAATCACCCCTATAGCGAGAGTTCGCAACCATTTTTTCGGATATACTACCAGGCGAGAAATTTTCTGTTATAATTGTAACCAACCGGGACATCTGTCCCGTCACTGTGAAGTACCGCGCAGGGATCATCGGGTTGCAGTTGGCCAGAATTACAACACAGATCCCCAAGCACGGGCGCAACTTCGACACACATTGGCATCGGTAGTAACGGTCATCAAAATTTTGCGCAACAAAGTAAACCGCCAATGTTGAGGAATGTTTTGTGTCAAAATTTTCTTGTGGATCAGGATGTGGCACCGCCGGTGAGGAACGAACTTTTTGCTGGCGCCTTAAGCTCTGATCAGTCATCTGAACTGGCTGAATTATTCGGCAAATCGAACAAAGACGGGAGCGAAAGCGCCAAATCGAATCATGGCAATGGACCTTCAATCGGAAATTTAATGATGGTTAAATTTTCTGTTTGCGGGGAATACACGAATGCTATGCTGGATGGAGGTGCGCAAATTTCACTGATTTCGGCGGCATTCTTCCTACGACTAAAGCGCGAAGGGAAGATGGATAAGAACACAATGAATGTCTCCTTTTCTGGAAGGCGGGTTGTTGATATTAATGGGGAATCTGTGGATTATTATGGCATCGTTTCACTTCCAATTTCTCGAGGCTCGCAGTTCGCGCGCGTGCAAATGCATGAAACTGAAGCGCCTTTCGGTTATGACATAATGTTTGGGACTAATGCATTTAATCAGCTGGGATTTAAGCTGTTTGATGCTCTAAATCAGATTATCGAATTCAAAGGAGTGGGCCCAGAAGAAACATCCCCGGAAACGGCGCATGTGATATACAGTATAAAACTTTCGCCACTGATAGGGCCTTATGGAAAAAGGAAGTTGGCAGCGTTTCCGAATTCTGGGTCAAATTATGCTGTCATCGAAAAGCATAAAAAGGCTAGAAAGAAAGAAAAGCGGAGAAGACAAAAGGAACTTAGAAAATTAAGGAAGTTGGAAAAGTCAGATTCGGGAAAAAGAGAGAAAGAGGAGAGAAAGAATGGGAATTTGGAGGTAAGTTCGAGAACATCGACAAATCGATTGGGGACAATCGAATTTTCGGGAGGTGGGGTGAAGGCACAGATGCCGACCAGGCCTGATGATCGCGAGGGTATCCGTTGGAAATCACCCTTTGCGCGAGGAAAGGCTGGGTTGAGTTTCGGTGACTGCCCATGCCAGAGAGCTGATTTTGATCTAGGATACTGCCCGCTTCCTAGTTTCGCTTCTCATAGTTCGGGTTTGGGTTTCGGTGACCGCAGCGTGTGCCGTTGGCCCGTGCGTTCTCATCCTTACGGCGTTTGTATTCATACTGTACCCGGGATCCATTTTGAGCGAGAGACGCGAGTTCCATTGGCACTAGACTTGACTCAACCCCGACCTTTTCGGATGCCGAATCGCGCTTAACTTTTTTGACGGCAGGGGACGCCTTTTTTCAGTGGGGCGGGATGTCTTAATAATGTGATCTATTTCCCTTTTTGAATTTCTCGTATTGTGTTTGGCGTTTTGTTCCCTTCCCTCATAAATAAATTTATTTCCTTTTGTATTCACTTTTTCATATTATTCGGTTTTTCAGCTCTGTCTTTAATTGCGTGAAATAAAGCGTTTATTTTCCAAGTGTTCTTACTTCATTGTGTGGTTAATAACCCAATTTTACTTTTGACGCTACAAAATAGGCCAAAGTTTATTTGAATTGGCCAATTACAAAAAAAGTTATGGCCAAAATATCACACATGACGGAAATTGGCAAATACGTGTGATTATTTTGGCCATAACTTTTTTCACAGTGGGCCAATCAGGATAAGCTTATACTTATTTTGTAGCTAATTTTATGCTCTATCTTTTCACACCAAGAATTTTTTTCTAAGTTGGTTTTAAGCTGAGTTATGGCGGTTGGCGCTCAAACGGCCCTTTTCGCAAAATTTTTGGGCTTTTCCTCTGCGTCTCTAACAAACGCAAAAAAACCCAAATTTTGGGTTTTTGTTCACCCCTAGTGTGGCCGTTTCTGTATGGATATGGAGACTATAAAATTGCAAGAGACCATCCGGATTGGCCAAGCGCAAAAAAAGTTATGGCCAGAAATCGCGATTCTGTGGCTTAACTTGGCCATAACTTTTTTTTTGCGATTGGCCAATCCGGATGGTCTCTTTCGCAATTTTATGGCAGATATTTAGATTTAGGCCTATCTTTTGATACCAAACTCGTTTTTCTAGGTTGCGTTTAAGCCAGAGATGGTATCGAAAATTTTCAGAAATAAGGACATGAAGAGTAAAAAATAAGGATTTCACTGGGGAAATTCCTCAAAAATAAGGACACTTTTAGAAATGGTAAAATTCAAAAATATAATCAATTTTTGCATCGTATTTGTTCCCTACCGACTATTTATGCGAGCAATATATTGTTTTTTAATGTAAAAACTAGAGCCCGGACAGCGGCTTCTTCCTGGATCCAGATTTCTGGATTGAAACTGGGTAGGACCTGGATTCCGGATCCAGGATTTTAAAATCCAGAAAATCCAGAAATCCAGAAAATCCAGAATTTTCAAAAAACCTCTGGATTCTGGATTTTTGAGAGAAAAACCTGGATTTCTGGACTGGATTTTGGAATTTTTTTCTGGATTTTCTGGACTAAAAAAATTGAGATTTTTGGGTCTTTTTCCTATGAAATTGCTCATTTTTATATTTATGATAGATAATTGATTAATTTATAATTTATATTATTGACGCCGAGGCCAATGAAAATTTTACTAAAAAGTGATTTTTTTATTTCCGACAGGGGCGTAGCAAAAAAAAAAAATAGGGGGGCATTCGTAGCAAAAAAATGAGGGGGGCATTCCCCCCNCCCCCCCCCCCCCCCCCCCATTGTTACGCCACTGATTTCCGATATCTACTTATGAAAAAATCCTAGCCCGTGAGCTTGTGGCTATGAATTTTTGAGCTTGAAAAGTTCGAACTTTTTTGAAAACTTGAGAGCCTAGAGATAAAACTGAAACCTTGGAAAACCGATCCCAGTAACATATAACACCAATTCCACAGGCCTTAGATTTTTCAAAAAAAAACATAGATCTTAGTTTTTTAATTTCCAAAATTTTATTAGACCTTTATTAGAATTTTATATTTGGAGATGTTTTGTCTTTTGGATATTTCTTTTCTATAGTTGGGGATATTTTGCGTGGGGATGTTCTGTCACTACACTACGCCCTCAGATTGTTCAGAAAATCTCGCATCGATTTTAGACAGAGACTCAAACAACCCAATAACAATGGGGACTCAACCGTTGGGATGGGGACTAACGTGTAGAGACTCAATCAACTCAATGGTTTGGACTCAAACGATCGAGTCCGGTGTCCGGTCTCGAAAAAATAATAATTTTTGGCAAAATGTCCATCGAAAAATTCAAATTTTCTGCCAAATTCCCACTTTTTCACAAGGAAAAATCCGCTATTCTGGATCCAGGTGGGAAATATCTGGATTCTGGACTGGATTGAAATTTTGGAAAGTACCTGGATTCTGGATCCAGGATTTTAAAATCCAGAAAATCCAGAAATCCAGAAAATTCTGGATTTTCCAAAAATACCTGGATTCTGGACTTCTGGATCCAGAAAATCCAGGTCTGGATCCAGTCCAGGTCCGGGCTCTAGTAAAAACCATAGAATTCTTGGAATGAAAGATGATATTTTTACAAAAATTGTTTCACGGGGGGAGGGGAGGGAGGCGGCGGTCCCGATAGGGGCCGCCGGGGAAAATTTTGAGAATTTTCGACTTTTTTCTTAAGAAAATTGATCATTTTTTTGGTTTCAGATACCGGAGAAATTTTTTTAATATTTAGACCTTTTTCTGAAAAATGGTCAATTTTTAAGATTTTTTGGAGAAAATTCACTGTAAGGGTACCGGAAAAAAATTTGAAAATTTGATTTTTTTGGATATGTAAAAATTCCAAGAAAATTCACTGTACGAGATGCCGGCCGTCCCGATAGGGACGGCCAAAGAAATTTTTGAAAATTTAGACCTTTCTTCTTAAGAAAATTGGTCATTTTTTGAATAATTTTTTCATAATTCCAAAAATAAGGACAGAAGGACAAAGTTAGTCTGAAATAAGGACAATCCTTCTAAATAAGGACATTAAAATTTTGGAAGGTTGGGACCCCCCAAAATAAGGACAATCCTTATAAATAAGGACGGATACCATCTCTGGTTTAAGCTGAGTTATAAGCAATTTTATAGTCTCCACGCAGAAACGGCCACACTGAAATGGCCTGTTTCGAATCGATTTACGACTTACCAAATTGCGAAATGCGAAATCGAAATTTCGATCACCATTCTCACCTTTCCAAACCCAATGCCCAAATTTTTTGCTTTGTTCATGCTGGCGCTACTTGAAAGACGTTTATTTTTGGGACTCTATTATTCTTTGAGTCCTGGGACTCAAAATTGTTTGTTCCCTAGAGTAATTTTTGATGCTGAATCCGATTCTGACATCCATTTTTATCTAAAGCGTCATCTGACATCACTTTTTGACGTGTACGTCAAAAAATTTTCTTCTAAAATTTTGAAGAAAATGAAAAATTCTGACAAAAAAAAAGATAGCAGATGACCTCAAAACGAACATCAGAATTGGATTGAGCGTCCGAAATCACCATAGAGAAATGATTTTTTAGAAAGATTTTATGGGAAAAATTTTTGTACTCAAAGCTGTGCTGAGACTCAAACATGGGTGCTGGGACACTAGAGTCCCAAAAATAAACGCCTTTCAAGTAGCGCCTTCATGCTTATGCTTAAATTTACTATAAGTGTTATATTTTGATTGAGTTTTGTTTGTAATTACAAAATGGGAAAATATCAGATTGTTTAAAAATTACCATGAATTTATTATTCAGAAAAAGGATTTAATTTTTTCTTCCTCTCGCTCCGACCCTGATCTGAAGAGAAATTCCTATTCCCACTACTTCTTTACCCACATCACATATTAAACTTTTAAAAAAGCTTAAGAATTATGTAAGAATGCAAAAAAAACAACAGAATTCCAGCAACATTTTCCGAGAAATGGATGGAAAAACTGGTACGTGAGCTAGAACCAGGCCCGTAGCCAGGGGGGGGGGGGNCCCCCCCCCCCCCCCGAAACGCCAAGACCAAAAAAATGAACAGGGAAAAAATGAACCCTGTTGAAATTTTTTTGGGAAATTTTTTTTGAAAAATTTGAAGAAAAAAAGGCCGATTTCATTTAAGAATCGTCAAAATTTTCTCCGGCGGCCCCTATCGGGATCGCCGGAGACCCCCTCCCCTCGGACCCCCTTGGTGCCCCCCCCGAAAATTTTTCCTGGCTACGGGCCTGGCTAGAACATGTCGTTGGAAAAACCAGTACCAGTAAAACACTACGTACTTAATGAAGTTCGTGTACATACTACGGAATGTGGTCTAACTCTAATTCATGTCATTCTTACATAGTAAATTGCATTTTATTTTAGCAACAAATTCACCAATAGAACAATTCTTTCTTCAAATCGACTAACAAGCGATCATCAAAAAGCAAAGGCAATGATGTCCTATCAGCAGCAACCTCGCGGCGGTGCTGGTGGTGGTTATGGCGGCAACTTTGGCGG
Organism: Rotylenchulus reniformis; assembly: GCA_001026735.1. Lineage (NCBI taxonomy): Eukaryota > Metazoa > Nematoda > Chromadorea > Rhabditida > Hoplolaimidae > Rotylenchulus > Rotylenchulus reniformis. Next base: position 24,223 of record LDKF01000209.1, on the reverse strand, counting down.
GAATCGGGGCCCCGTTGGAGGCGGATATCGAGGAGGCGGCGGAGCCCCTGGGGGTGGATATCGCGGGAACGGAGGCGGTGATCGCTTCGGCAACAACCGCAACGCCGGCCGAGGCGGTGCTCGGACCGGGCGTCGTCCGCGTCCGCCGCCAAGACCCTACGTCGATAAGGAAGGCAACACATTCCGTGGATTCAGGTTTATTTTTGTAACATTTAGTTTATCCTCCAATCCGGGGTGGGGGGTGTTAATAAGAAAGGAGGTGGAGGGGACTGCAAAATGGAACGAGGGAATCAGGGTTGGACGCATTTGCGGTTGCGGAAATTGCGGCCTTTTTGGGGTGCGGATTGCGGATGAAAAATTTTGCGGGTTTAAAAAATCCGATTGTGTCCAGCTCTTATGAAATGGAACTAGTCCTCCCCCCCCCAGACAAGGATCTTTTCGAAAAATTAAAAAAATGATTAACTTAAAATGTCGGAGCTGCTCCCACCCTTCATTCTAAAGTTTGAAAATTTGTTTTCGAACATATTCTATAGACTTAGAAATGGGTATAGAATTAAAAGAATGGGTATAGAATGTCATATTTTTCGCCAGCGACCTCTATTGGCGGGACCGCCGCATCCCTTTAATCGTTTATAAACTTTTTCTAAGCAAAAATCGCTCGTTTTTCTTAAGAACTAAAAATTNAAAACAGAAAATCTTTTCCTTTTAAAACTAGTTTAAAAATTGTTTTAGCATTAAATAGGGTAAATATTTACATACCTTTTCGATAAAAAAAATGACTGGATTTTTTTACAGTTCCGAGTTTCATTGATGAGCAATCGCAACAACAAGGACATCAGCAAATTGGCGTCGCGTCGATGAACAGTGGTGGTGGCATGGCAGCTCCGACTCCAACGGCGCCACCAACGATGCCTGTCTTCGCACAAGAAGTTGCAGGGGCAGAGGGTAAATGTTTATTTTTTGTCAAAATTTTATAAACACATAATGTATTTAATCAAAACTTGTTATTTGCAAACGCGATTTTTTAGTGAAGTGAATTTTACGAATTAAATTTTTAAATTTTTCCCAACAATGAATCCACCATTTTTTTAACATTTTTCTTGGGGGGGGGGGGATTTGCAATCAATTTTTATAATTAAAATATCTTTTTAATTATAAATTATTTTTACTAAATTTTTAAAAGAAAATTGGAGAAAGAATTCACAAGAAAATTATTCAAAGATACACAACCTAAACTTTTAACAGTTCCGAATCTCGCTGGTGGGCAGCAGCAGCAAAATGGCGTCGCTCCGATGAACGCTGATGGTGGCATTGGCATGGCAGTTCCGCCTCCAACGGCACCAACGATGCCTGTCGTCGAACAAGAAGTTGCAGGTGCTAATTTTGTTTTGTTAAAAATTTTATGGGTTATTTCGGTATCTCCCACCCTCTAACGGACTCGTGTTATTATTTTTTACCTCCAATTTAAAATTTTATTGTGGCCGAATTTTTTAGTTAAAATGATTTCACATTTTTTAATACATCAATTTTTTGCAGAATCCAACTATAAATATGAATCTTAATAATTTACTAGTAAAATAACTTTTTTCCCAGGAGCTAAAACTGTTGGCGAAGACAAGTTGAACATCGGCGCTGCGCTCAAGGCCGCATTGACGGACAACAACGACAGCGAAGTGTTGAAGAAGCCGGAGAGCATGGTGGACATGGGGATCATCTTCAAGCATCTGGCGCACGCGTTTGAAGAGATGGGCCAGCAGTTTATGGCGAAGGGAAAGAAGTGATGGGAAAATGGTGAGGAATTAGCAAAATTCAATTTTCGAAGATTTTTTAAAATATAAAACACAAAATTGGACACATTTTCTAGCTTTTCCTTTAACAGAAATTTTAGTCTTTGTCCAATTTTTGAAATATACGATTTTTCTATTTATGATTTAGATTATCTAAGCCTGAAATTTTTATTTTATCCTCCATTTGATTAAAACCAAACAATTTTTCAAAAATTTCAGGAGGGTCAGCAGGCGGGCATACTGATGGCGATTCATTTTTACTTTCTGGATACTTGGATTTTGAAATTTTTTGATCACAAAGTGTTCCAACTTTTCCTTATTATGTCACTCATTTATTCTCATACACGAATGGTCCCCATTATAAAATGAAATCCCAGAAAAAGGTAAGCAAAATTTCAGGGTTTTTAGATGAAAAACGATTTTACTTTTTTCTGTGGTTCGAAATCATCAATTATTTTTTTTATTCATTCATTCTTCCTTCATCCCTGCCCATTTGCTGGTTTTTAAACTTCCCCCCCCCCCTTCATTATTCAAATGGTTATACACATTCACCCATCCACGAATAAAAAAATTGTTCATCAAAATCTAGAAAGTTAAGGGCAAACATCATCAGCATGTTGGAATCATGTAGAGTTCAGGCGTATTTCTAACTTGATGTTTTATCTTTTATTTCTTTATTAGCAGAAGCAGAGGGTTCCAAGTTCTGGATCCTAACATTAGGCCTTAATTTTTCAGGATTATAATAAACATCTATACAATTTTTATGTATTGGGCGGAATAACAATCTCTCCATTTTATATGTTTATTTTCCCCCAAATAGGGATTTGGCATCAGATTGGTCGGGGCCAAGAAGGGCAACTTCCGGGGAGCCGACGAGGTGATTAATGACATTTTGGGCACTTGCCACAAGGCCAACCCTTCTCAATCCGTCTTTTGGGTCGGCCGATTATGGCCCGGCATTTATTTATACATCCAAACAAGGGGAATTTATGAAATAAAAAGGGCCAAATTTGGAATTTTTTTTTTGGAAAAACACCCCTACTTTTAAGCTAAAAATTCAAGCTTTTAAAATCCTTCCTACTTTCTAGACCATTTTCGAAAAGCAAATATTTGCTGAAATTATGTTCATTAAATTCGAAATTTCGAAAAAACTAGTTTTGGTTAAATAAAATTTTAGAAACCCGAAAAGTTCATCTTCTCCAAATCGGGAAAAAATTTTTCTAAAATATTTTTTTGAATCTACAAGGGATTTTAAATGGAGCAGTTTTAAGTTGTTCCCAATAACACATATTTATAAATTTTCAATTAAATTGAATGAAAAAACAGAATTTGATAATCATCCGTATCAAAGCACTAAAAATTTTATTCCCTCATAGTCACTCTATGTTTCGATTCATTTTGCCGAGTGATTCAACCCTCTGATCAGCCCCCGATCTCCGTGTACAAATCAAAATTCTTTCCCTCCAATTAATTTCTGCTCCCCACCCAATGCGAATTCCTTACTCCACACATTCCCCCAATTTTTGATTTGATTACCAACAATTTCGACATACCACACAAAAATTCCCCAAATTTTGGAATTTTTCGACATGAAAATCGCGGCATTCTGACACGAAAACTGACGAATCATCGCTACTGGAACGCCGCCGTGGACTATTTGAGGTCGGTTTTTTTTTGAAAAATCCTGAAATTTATACAAAGATGGCGTGGGGAAAGAGAGAACAAGGATTTTGATGAAAAAACGAGGAAGCATTTAAATAATTTTAAAAAATAGGATTTTTAATTAAATTTTGTTAATTTACCCGATTAAGAACCCTGTGGTCTTCTGATGTAAAATTTATATACCAAAAGTCATAAACAGTATTTTAAAAATCGCTAAAAACCTTAAATTAGATTTTTGCGAATAGAAAATTTTCGAGGGTGCACCAAAGGTCTCCGGGAAAATTTTGACAAATTTCCTTCAAAAAATTTCTCAACGGGGGGACCCTTATGAAATTTTTTCAATTTGGTTTTTTTGGGAGGGGGCACGGGCCTGAATTACCAGCTGTACTACTAATAATAATTTTTGTCGACTCGTGGCTTTGAACCCATCAATTTTATAAAAGGGAAACCACTAAGAAATCTTATTTTTAATATTTTTTGAGAACCTAATAATGGACGAGTTGATGGCGATGGATTCCCGCTGTCTTTTTCGCAGCCATTAGCAAAAACCCCAAACCTTATTGTCACATTAGTCCATATTGGCACCTCGCGGTGAATCACATCATCAGCACTCAATATTAATACAAAAAATTTGTGCAAATATTTGAGAAGAAATTGTAAAAAGGACAATGGAATCTAAAATGTGTTTTGATGAGAGAAAAAGTGTAAATTCCATAGGTGTACAAGGGGGGGGTCAAAATTTTCGGCTGCGATATGCGATATACCCCCCCACCCCCCCCTCAGAGGGGTCAAATTTTGCGATATTGATTTTTTCGACTAAAAAATTGCGAAAAAGCTATTTTTTTGTACATTTTTTTCCAATTTTTAATATTTAGACATTTTTTAGTGCATAATTATCTAATTTTAGATAGATTTGACTGTGAAAAACAGTTTTTTAAAAATTTCTGATTTATATTGCGATATCGCAAAAAAAATTGTAAAAAATTTTTCTGCGACAGCAAAAAATTTAGAAAAAATACTTATTNAGTTGATGGCGATGGATTCCCGCTGTCTTTTTCGCAGCCATTAGCAAAAACCCCAAACCTTATTGTCACATTAGTCCATATTGGCACCTCGCGGTGAATCACATCATCAGCACTCAATATTAATACAAAAAATTTGTGCAAATATTTGAGAAGAAATTGTAAAAAGGACAATGGAATCTAAAATGTGTTTTGATGAGAGAAAAAGTGTAAATTCAGGTCTCAAATTTCGCACAATATATGTAAGAGAATTTTACAGTAATTTTTTTTTACCCTGTGGTATGGTAGGAAATAACAAACGCATTTGAAACGAAAAATGAAATACAAAAAACTAGCAACCAAACACCAAAAATTGTGGAGTTCTGTCTTTCGTTGTCCGCTCGCTGTTCTGTAGGACTACCTATCTGAGTCCCGAATGATCCGAGTCCCGAAACAGCCAAAAATGATCTGAGTCCCGAAACCACCAAAAATCGTCTGAGTACCGAATGATCCGAGTCCCGAAAAAGCTAAAAATTGTCTGAGTCCCGAAAACCCTTCCGCGACCCTACCGCATCCATCCGGAACCCTCCGCATCCATCCGGAAGCCTACCGCATCCATCCGCGACCCTACCGCATCCATCCGGAAGCCTACCGCTCTATCCGGAACCCATCCGCATCCATCCGGAAGCCTACTGCATCCATCCGCGACCCTACCGCATCTATCTGCGACCCTACCGCATCCATCCGTAACCCGTCCGCATCCATCCGTAACCCCTCCGCATCCATCCGGAATCCTCCGCATCCATCCGAGACCTTTCAGCTAAGGGTTCCGGATAGATGCGGTAGGGTCGCGGAAGGGTTTTCGGGACTCATCAGACAATTTTTGGTTTTTTCGGGACTCAGCCATTCGGTACTCAGACTATTCGGGACTCCGATTGGTAGCGGTTCTGTAGTAAGTGCGCCAGGAGCACACGTATCTAGTATTTTTTTCGCTATCGCTATATTCTCTTTTTTTAACTTCTTTTTCGCATGGGGAATTATTTTTATCGAGACCTTATTGCTTCGTCGCCAGAGCGAGATCAATTTGCAATTTTTTTTGGTCGAGCGAGAACTTTGAAACGAAAAGTACAGTTTGGGTTATAATTCGGTTTAAACCAGGGTTGCAATATAGCCGTATTTATACGGCATTTGCCGTATTTTTGACCCTCTCGCCGTATTTTTTCCGTATTTTTGCCCAATGCCGTATATTTCGCCGTATTTTTGAAAATTTCTAATTTAATCAAAAAATCATCAATTTTCTTAAGAAAATGACCTAAATTCTCAAAAATTTTCTCCCGGCGACCCCTATCGGGGCCGCCGGACCCATGAATGCATCGAAATTTCCTTATAAAAAGTGTCCCTAAGCAAAAAAAAGGTCAATTTTCTTAACAAAAACAGTCTGAATTTTCAAAAATTTCTCCGGCGGCCCCTATCGGGACCGCCGCCACCCCCCCCCCATATAGTATCAAAAAAGTGCAATTTTCGGTAATAGTTAAGTTTGTTCCCCCCCTTTTTTTTGAAAAACCAATTTCTCTCCCGTAAAATCATCCAAAAAAGACTTCCTTGGGGTAACTTTTGACGCTGAATCCGATTCTGACGTCAATTTTGGCGTAATGCGTTATCTGACGTCAGTTTTTTGACGCTGACGTCAAAAATTATTTTTTAATTCAATTTTGTGAATTGAAGTACATTTTGACGTCAGCATCAAAAAACTGACGTCAAATGACGCATTATGTCAAAAAGGATGTCAGAATCGGATTCAGCGTCAAAATTTACCCCAAGGAAGTCAAAAATTAACTAGGAAGTGGCCCATAAAAATTTGTTTTCAAAAAGGGGAGGGAACAAACTTAACTATTACCCAATTTACTTATGAAAGTTACCAAAAATCCTCAAAATTTCTTACGGCGGCCTCTGTCGGAACCGCCGGCAAGCACCCCCTCAAGAAGATGAACTATACATTACCGCCAAAGACTATTCTTACGTGATTTTATTTCCAACTAGTGTTAGGAACAATACCAATACCGAGACCAATACCAAAATCCAATACCAAAATCCAATACCAAAAACCAATACCGAGACCAACCAATAATTGCTAGTATTGGTATTGGGTATTGGTATTGGCGTCGAAAAAAATTTAGTCTTGGTATTGAGTATTGGTATTGGGTGTTCACAGGCTTTTTCGAAAAATCTTGGATTTTTCAATTTTTTCGCAGATTTCATTAAAAATAATCATAAAAATCGAGATTCAAACCAATACAGATACCAACTCAATACCAATACCGGGAATCAAAAATCAATACCGAGACCAAACCAATACCAATACCAGGAACCCAAAAACAATACCAATACCAAATCAATACCAATACTAAAACCAATACCAAGGTATTGGGTATTGGTATTGGCCTAGCCAAAATTCCTAACACTATTTCCAACCAACACAGCGGCCCGGCTGTCGCCTAGACATAACGCCAAATTAATGCCAAATTCAAAAAATAAACGAATTTAGGTTCTTTGATAAATCATAATATTTTGAAATGTATTTTGAATAAAGCTTGCAAAACATCTGTCACTATTTATTTATAATATTAACTATAGATTAAAGCAATGATATTGCAATTAATTTTTTGTCCATACATTGATAATTCTATAATTCTGATCCATTCTTTTTAATTCCCTTTAGTAATATCATCAAGTAAACATTGAATTTAACTGTTTTATATGGGTTCAATTTTTGTTTTCTATAGCTAGCATTGTAGAATAAGGTCCATTCTTTAATTTAAGCAGTGATTTAAGAAGTTTTTATTATTTTTTAAAAAGTTGGACCCGAAAAGCTTATAATTTTAGCGCAAAAATGAAAGTTACACACCAATTTTCGATTTAATTCTGAAATTTTTAGATTTGGCTCTTCAATTGGGGGTTTTCGAAGGTGCTGAATTCGAATCTGACATCAATTAAAATCCGCGTTAGAAAAATGTGCAAATCCCTTTAAGCTATAATTTTTTGAAACGATTTTATGCAATATAAATTTTATAAGCTGATCATACGTGTACTTTGTTCTTTTCAATTTAACATATGGAAACAATCGCTTCGATAAATTATAGCCTCAAATGAGGAAGCCAGATTTGCACATTTTTCTGACGCGGATTTTATGTCATATCATTAAGTAAAAATCTAATAAAATTTTATTTTGGTTCGACATTTCGACTTTCGGTCTAAAATGTTCCAAATTTTGAAAAACTGAATCTGCCATCGTGTTCAGCGTCTTTGAAAACCCCCGAGTGAAGTGCAGAAATTTGAAAATCGAAGAAAATAAACACTTACTAGACCATAAATTCGAACATTGGGAAAAAATATAAAAAATGTAAAATTATTTTCGCTCTCAGGGATTTGAACCTGCGCCAAAATCCAACTCCTTAACCACTTGACTATAGCGACAGAGCGAGCAATGGAGGCGACAGACAAATGGGGAATGGGCCGCTGTGCCAAAAATTGCTTGACAATTTCAAAAATAGCGAAAAAAATATGCGAAATAAAATTTATGAATAATTTTCTTCGATTTTTTAAAGATTTATAAATGTGCCGTATTTTTGCCGCATTTTTCACCTTAAATGCCGTATTTCTGCCGTATTTTTTGCCTCGAAAAAAGACAAATGCCGTATTTTAATGGTTTGGAGATCGCAACCCTGGTTTAAACGAAACCTAGGAAACAATTTTGATGTGAAAAGATAGAGCTAATTATTAGCTATAAAATGAGCTTAAGCCGATCCGAATTGGCCCAGTGTAAAAAAAAGTTATGGCCAAAATAATCATCCGTGTAGGCATTTTTTGTAAATTGGCCGATACGAGTGATCATTTTGGCCGTAACTTTTTTACACTGGGCCAATTCGGATGGGCTTAGGCTTATTCTGTAGCTAATTTATTGGCTATCTTTTCACACCAAATTCGTTTCTCTAGGTTTGGTTTAAACCGAGTTATAACCCAAACTGTACTTTTCGTTTCAAAGTTCTCGCTCGACCAAAAAAATTGCAAATTGATCTGGCTCTGGTGGCCGAGCAATACTTCTATATTTTTTTACAGACTTGGATTTTCCACTGGTTTTTTTTGTAGGAATCCATACTATCATACATAACATCAGCCCAAAAATTCCATTGAATTGCAAATATGTTTTTGGCTCTCTGATTTTATGAAGAGGAAGTTTTCCTTTATGAACTTTCTCTTTGCATCTTTTCTCTGCATACTCTTTCCGTTATATCCACTTCGGTGAAAAAGATTTGCTTCATAAAAAAATTATAGGTTCAAAGCAATTAAATCGGCGCCCATTTTTCATTTTACATCAATAATTTTTAATACAAGCTTGCAACTTGCATTGCATAGCCAACTTCTACCAAAATTGATTCAACCGATTACATTTCCGAATCGGCCTGCTGTAAATCCGTAATTTTTCGGCATTTTTTTCTGATGAGAATTTTTTCTATCCGTTCTCACTTTCGAGTCGTACTGGGAAAATAAATTTTTAGAAAAAGAAGAGCTAGAATATTGTGTAGAACCGGAGTGAAATTTGAAATTGCTCTTGGTTTTTCCGATAATGCTTTCGAGTAATCTTTTGGTTTTAAGTAAACAGGAAGTTCAGGATTTTTTAGAAAACTCGGTTCAACCTGTAAAAACGAATTTGGTGTAAAAAATTGAGCAAAAAAATTAGTTACATATAATTTGAGCTTAAGCCCATCCGAATTAGATCACTGCAAAAAAGATATTGGCCAAAATACACAAAATTGGCCGGCCGATACGGTTGATATCTTGGCCATAACTTTTTTTTATCAATGGACCAACTTGAATAAGCTTAGGCTTATTTGTAGCAAATTTAATGCTCTATCTTTTCTGGTTTCGTTTAAAGAGTTATAGTCCTTGTTTTCTGATACCAAGGCTACCAAAATTTTAGATTCCCAATTTTCTGGCCCCTCCGGAAATAAATAATTACGGTACACCAAATATTTCATTTCTTCTAACCAAAATGTTTAGGTTTCTTCGCTCTGCTTATTCTTATTTTCTCACTTTCGAGTGGCCCTCTGCCGCCGCTAGTTGGGCCTCTCAATTAAGCCCTCTCCCCCTCGTCCGCAAATACATAAAAGCGCTTCCCGCCGCCGCCGATTTGTTTACTTGGGGGACAAGACAAGACGAGAAGACACCGTTTTGCGGGGGCCCTTGATTAAGCACATTCATCTTCATCATCATCATTATACTTTAGGATTTTCCATCCACCACCAACCACTTGAGATCAAAAAGTATCGGTTTTTGGGGAATTGGGTTTTCCCATTGGTCTTCGTCGGCCTATCCCCTATCCCAATGGGTGCGCCAAATTCTTGCGGGTTTTCTCCGTTGGATCGGATTTCATCGATATTAGGGTTTGGGGCTAGTTTTCGATTTGGAAACATGGAAATCAGAAGAAAAATGTTGCTACTCTGAAAATCGTGTTTTTTGTTGGGGTCGCCTAACGAGCACAAAGGCCCTGATATGGGCCAAGAAATTTTTTTATTTAAGATCTTGGACCCCTTAAGAAAGCTGATCACAAGGGCGTAACGAGCATGGTTATTGGGATGAAGCCCCTCCCCGAAATGATGTCGAAAAAAATTATCATAAGGACTCCCTGCTGATGATTTCGTCTAAATTTTCTCCATCGGCCCCTAAAGCACCCAATTGACATATCACCTTCTCTGCTGAAATGTGTGCCCCGATACCCGATAAGGGCTGCCGAAGACTTCCGAAGAAGTCAATTTTGTTGGATTTATGGAGGATTCGTAGTTGTATTTGTAAAACCCCTTGCTTTTTATCCTTAGACCCCCTAGGGTCTGCTTCGTCATTAATTGTTCAAAGAAATTAACTTGATGCGGTTTAGATTAGAATTTTCTATTTTTCCCTTTTAAAACCCGTTAAACCTAATTTTCTGTCAAAAAAAACCTCATATTCATTTTTTCGCCCAAACGCTTAAAACTCATAAACTTTCTTCTTCCCCATTGTTTCTCCTCAAATTGGGAGGACAATGCGCCCATAAATTGTGGGCGTGCCCCATCATCATCGACGGAGAGAATCAACCAATTGGGTGCCCCTCCCTTGGTACATTGTAGAAGCGCAAACATAGACAGGAAGGGACACCTGCTGAATGTGAATTTTTTAATGAGTTTTACAATTTTCACTAAAAATCCACAATAATCCAATAAATCATCTAATTTCAAGAAAAACTGAAAATTTCACTTCGAAATAGCTCATAAAATTTTGGCCAAATCCTAAATTTTGATTAAAAATATTATTTATTTGCAGGGAACTCTTGTGTATTCTTCTCATGAATTTCGAAAAAAAACACCGGTGAGGTCGTGATTAGTATTTACCGAGTTAGTAGAAAATTCAAAAATTTTCAAAAAATTTCCAGAAAACAATTCGAAATCATCAAGAAAATCCACAGGATTTACAGCCCCCAAATTTTCATAGAAATTTAATATTCACAATTCCAACCAAAGCTTCTTGAGTGAAAATGATCTCAAAGAACAGAAATTCCCACCCAGCTTACTTGTTAGTTTTTTGTTTTTTCTAGAATCTAACCTTGTGTAAATTTTCAGAAAAAAATCTATGAAGCATGAGCTAGAGTTTTGACCATTGGGACAAATTGGTAGGTGTGTAGAATACAATTAATGGGGAGATGGATTCTCACATCCCGCCTAGAAGTGATTTATGTCCTCGGACACGGCTGTGCGCCGATCGAACTTTCCTCTGTTTCTATACCTCCCCTTGCTATTTCGCGTTTTCTCTTTTTCTTTTATAGGTATCCCTTTTTTGCATTCTCTCTATATGAATGATAACAATGAAATCTGGCCCAAAGTTGTATCAAAATTCTAAAATGCCGAAATTACTCAAAGGCAAAAAGTCAGCACCTCAATGGCCTTCAAAAATCAAAGTTAAAAAATCCAACCTGGATAAATTTCAAAAACAAAAATGTGTAAAAACATACCGATTTTTTGGCCTAAAACGTTTCTCGGATTCCACAGTGTTTTGGAAAAAATCGCGTTCAAATTTTTCTGCTATAATCCGATAAATTCCTCAGAGGCCAAGAAATACACTAGCATAATTTTCTATGTATGCTTTTGAAATTTAGACCCAGAAGGAATTCTATAAAATCTAAAATCTTTTTGATGACCCCCCCCCCACGAGTTCTCACATCATAGTTACAACATATTATTATATATAGCATGATATAAAATAGCCACCAATTGGTTTTGAAATCTCTTTTTCGCGGAATTTTTTGAGGCGAAAACCGCAAAAATCATTTTTCAAAGTCTATAAATCTCTTTTTTGAGTCCATTGCACACAAAGGACGAGCGATCAATCATAAAAATGAATCCAGATGAAAAATAGAGCGATCGAGGCAGCTCCGATCCGAGTATCACCTCTGATCGGAGGGGCCGATCATTTTTTTGCCGCCCAATTAACAGTTGCCCCCTCCTCGCCCGGGGGGATCGGGATCCGATCTCGGCCGGCAGATGAGCGATGATAAAAATATTATGGATAAATGTGGATTTTTATATAAGCTCTACTGATCATCCTGATCATAAGCCTCCTCCTCTTAAGAATTTTGGAAAATTAAAAAATTTCAACCCTCAGTCAGATTATAAAAGACTATTTTTTACTGATAAATTTTTGCCCAAAGAGGCCTCAAATACATGTTTTTTTTAAATTTTTAAACTTAAAATCGTTAAATCAATTGCATAACATGCCTTTTCGTACAAAAAATTATTTTTTAAAATAAATTTCGAAATGTTCCGATCACATGAAGGGATACCCTTATGGTCAACTCTTACATAAATTTATAAAAACCGCAAAAAATCGGTTACCTAAAACCCATAAATCCATAGGCCCCCAAGGTCGAGTGATCAATCATAAAAATGCTCCCCGAGTGGATTTAATGCTCGAGAAGCTGTCCGATCAGCTCCGATCGGATCGGGCTGATCGGCCGGAGGATGGGGAGGTTGATCATTTTTTGGCCGCCCAATTAACAGTTGCCCCCCTCCCTGGATCGGGATCGGCCGAGATTCAATCTCGAGATGAGCGATGATGGCGTTGGATAAAAATATTATGGATGACGGGAGAGGGGGGGGGGAGAGATAAAGCCGATGGAGAGAGAGAGAGATAAAGCCCCCTGATCAGATCGATCAACAACGGCAGAGGGGAGGATCAAGTCAAAGTCCGGAGGGAGGGCGAGGGCTTGGGCCATTCCACAATGGAACATCAAAAACAAATTTCCAGGATCAAAGGTGATCGGAGACGCAATATTACCGATTTTTCCTAAAAAATTAATGCTATTTCACAAAAAATATTTTCGCCCTAACCCTTAATATTTTGATCCTAATTCCCCAAAAATTTAGACCCAAACAAAATTTTTCTCTTCAAAATTTAGCTTTAAAATTTTTGGACTCTAAGGTTCCTAAAAAATTAGACCTGAATATTTTTTCTTTTTCTCCAAAAATTTGGTCCTAAAGATTTTTCCCTATCGGACAAAAAATTTTGCCCTTAATACCCTTCATAGGCCTAATCATTTTCTTCTTTAAATTCCAAAAATTCAGACCTGAAAGCCTTTGGCCCTAAAAAAAGATCTAAACTTTATTCCAAAAATCTCCCCACGGACCATATTTTCGTCCTTAAAGTCACCCATGAACTTAACTTTTTCGTCCTTTAGACCTTCAAAATTTAGGCCTAAACATTTTCGAGCCTAAGGTTCCTAAATTTTTGTCCCTAACTTCTCAGAAAATTTGGACCATAGACCTCCCCTTTAATTTCCTCCCCAAAATTTGGACCTAAACATTTTCGTCCTTAACTCCTCCTACATTGCCCCTCGTCCTCCATTAATGGGCCATATAACTTCTCCTCTTCATCCATTCATCCGGATGAGTTGTGGGAGAACAATGGCAATGGACTCACACAGCTGTACTCATTCTCCGGAGAAGGAGAAGGACACCCAATTAGAGCCCCCCTTACCCCCCCCCCCCCCAGAAAACTTTAGGACATCCATTAAGCGAGGGGGGAGGGGTCCAATAAAAAATCCTAAACTTTTGTGCATGCCAAAACCTAAACAATTGCCTTCATTAAGTGCCTTCTAAATGGCCACGACAAGTCCTCCTCACTTAATCTATTCATTATTGGATGCGCGAAACCTGAATAAATCCCCACCAGGTGGACATGACGAATATTGAAACATCCTGGTCAATCTATGAAAACCACGGATTCTAGCCCATCAAGGGGCTGCAAACCCTGAATCTTGAATTCAGTTAGAGAATTTTTTTCTGAAACCACCCAGCGTACTCTACAGTATAAGGGTACATTCTTCGAATATGTAACCCCCCCTAAATGCATAGAGAAACCTCTAGAGGCTTCGAAAATCTGGACCTCTGTGTGCTTTTTTATCGAAAGAAGAACTTCACATTTTGGCATCAAAATTTTGATAAAGATTAGTCAAAATATCGTCCAGATTAAGAGCTTGACAAAAATCAACAGAATTTCAACCTCCTAAGGATTGAAAAACCAATGTTCGACAAGGCTTTTCCAACACAGCCCACTCCTTATTAGGCCACAAGGTAATTTCCAAATTCCCAATCTACAATACATAGTTTATCAAAATTAGATTTTCAAAGCGCCAAAGTACAAAAAAAACAAGTCCTGGAAACGAAAAATCAAAGTTTCTGCCATTTTCCCCAAAATTATGGAGTTCTAAAGCTCGAAAAATCCACTTAATTTTACCATGAAAATCCTCCATATGCGCGAAAATCCTAAAATCATTCCAGGCGGTGGTCCGCAATGGCACAAAACCTGAACAATGGCACTTTTGTCTCCTAACCACTGGTAGCAGATGGGATCCACCCCCACCCGAATCCGATCTTTTGTATAAAATCCATTCATTTGGGGGGGGAGAGGGGGAGGAACAAAATGCGCGCTCATTCATTAAGGCTTCCATGGCCGATTTTGGAGTCAAAATTGGCCATATTAAGGTCACTACATGGTATCAAGAAATCTGGCTTAGTTTCCAAATTTTTCGAGGAGCCTCTTAAAAGTGCCTTCTTTAAAAAATCCTTAGTTTCGCAAAAATCTAGGGTTTATGGGTGCTAGAATTTCCGCGAAATCAAAGAATCAAAACTCAAGTGCCAAAATTAGGTTATTAAATGCCGAATTTTACCCCAAAATTCTGACATAAGGCCTAAAAAGTCGGGTTAACGAAAACGGTTGTGTCCCTAAAATTCCAGTTTTTTATCGAGAACAAAATACTTCTAACGGGTTTTCCAATCCAAATAAATCGAGTTTTTTCTGCCGAATCTTACTATATCATAAATCATAATGTGTAAATTTTCAAAAAAGTTTTCTTACATCCAAATACCCAAGACCCCTTCACCATTCACAACCCTCCCCCCTTACCAATCACAACAATACTGCTGCTTCATTAAACTCACCCAGACACCGATCATCGGACTCGCGAGGTCATCAAAACAATGCGAATTTGGTGGTGGAGAGGGACAAAAATCCGATCCATTTCACTCGCGCGCCCGATTCCGCAAACAAAATGAGGGGGGGGAGGGGAGGGTGAGGTCCCGATTTATTGGGCACCAAGGGTGGTGGTACTGTATAGGTTACCACGAGGAGCATCGTTTTAGTTCGATAGGAATAAAATGGAAGACATTGGGGTTTCCGGGCCCTTAAGGGTTTACGAGTCTAAACGGGTCCTCCGGTAGCTCCCCATCCCTCGCTCGGATACCAGCAGATGCCAATACTAGATACGAATTTGCGTACTAATACTCAAAAATCACCAAAAATGCACCTTCATTTAGATTTTTCGTGCTACCTTGGTTTTCGTATTTTTTGATTTACTTCTAATTCATTTTTTTGCTCCGCAAATTTTCGCACTCAAAACTCCCTAAACCTGGATCCCTAATCATTTTTCGGAAAAACGATCTCGAGTCCTGGGTACTCACCAATTCTCGATTGATGGCTCCTAAATTCTCCGAATTTAGGTCGTCATCATCATGTAAAATCTTTTTTTATATCCTTAACTCCGCTCAAGTTTCGAAGCTCCAAATTTGGGTCTCGAAATCTCCTGAGGTGGAATTCGACTACCGGATTCTGAACTAACCACCACCATGGTACTGTAAACCAAATCACATCTATCACCGAATCAGATTCTCTTCGCAAACAAATTTTTGATTACGGTACCAATAGCCAATCATCATCATCTTCATCTGCGCTGATGAGATGATTGGGCCGGTCCAAAGATTGTGTTGTATGTAGAGGAGGATCTTCTTATAGGCCCCCTAGGAAATTGCATTTGGTACTTGAAAAAATCGGAAGAAGAAAGTCTCCTCCTCCCCTCGAGGGTCCCAAATGTACATACAAATACACACACAAATCACATATTCATCCTCCCCATCCCCCGCCTCATTCATCTTCATTCTGTGTGGTTGTATAAAAGGGGAGGGGGTACCGTATAGGCTCATTATTTGGTCCCCATTATGAGCTTTTCATTATTCATTCATTCATTCATTGAGAGAGGCTCGGAAAATTCCCTCCTAAAATAGAGAACAGAATTCACAGGAAATTTTCCGAAATTCAAAACATGTTTTTCCCACCGAAATACGACATTCATCCGCCATTGGTGCCTGACCAGTAGGTAGGTGCCTGACAGCTTTTCAAGGTTCCAAAAATTTCACAAATCCATGCTCAATGGTATTGATAAGCTACTATTAGGGTGTACCCAGTTCTAAAAATTTAAATTCTACATCTTGAGTTTTTTGGCACCGAATTCAATACCATTTTAACGACCAAAATCCGATATTGAATACCGAATACCAAGAATGCCATCCTGCTGGTGTTAAATTTTTGCGGTTTTGGATCTTCAAAAATATCTCGAATCTTGGACCTTCTAATCGAATCCCCAATCCTTATCCTAACTCCTCGAATACTTATTGAACATTTTCCTAAAATTTAAAGCCAAAGCATCAACATCAAAAGTATCGGACATCCGGAATCCTGAAAACGAACTCTCAAAACTGAATTTTGAGTTGAACCAAAAGCCCAATCTCGATTATTTGGTTTCAAACAAAATAATTAAAAACCCATCAAATTCGGCTTAAACCCCTGAAAGCCCGCCAAATTGGGTTCAAATCCCTAAAACCATGGCTTATAAGGTCTAAAAAAATTGACATTAAAAAAACTCTAAACCCCACATTTCTCCCTCGCTTCTAGGCTGGAAAACAACGAAAACAATGGACCTATAAAAATTTGGGGGACATTGAAGATTGGATGGATTTGGTGTACCGTATTCCTCCGCCTCCCCCCATCCTCCCCCTTTAGAGACCCAAATTCATTCAAAATGCGATTCGCCAATTCCCCTCCCACATCCACTCAGGGCACGCCCCTTTTTAAAGATGGCATTTTCAGATGGCTGGCACACTCCCACAATTGTGCCAAAAACTTGGAAATGTTTTAGTCTTTGGCACAAATCGTCTGCCCTTTCTTTAGAAATTCTGAAAACTTTTTCGAATTTTCTCGGATTTACGGATCACGGATATTTCTCGAAACTTCTGTGGTCTCTTAGTGGATTCCCGAATTCCCTTTGCAGACCTTTCCGATTTCATTTCCAGACCTTACGTACCCTTTTCGGGATTTTCCGGAACCATTTCGGGACTTTGCCTTGGAGGATTTTCGAATCTTTTAAATCCTTTCCAGTCCAGATATATTTTTTCTGACATACGGATTCCTTTTCGGATTTACATAATTATCGGATTCGAACTTCCGGACCCTGTTCCGGATAATAAAGTCCTTTTCCGCACTCACCGGATTCCCTTAAAAAGGGAACCAAAGGAAAAGGATATAAATTTTTTTTAGAGCTTAAACGGGTCTAAACTGGGGTCGAAATGCCAAAAATGATGGAATTTGATAAATTTATTTACTCCAATAAAATTTTTCATTTTTTTTTTTTTTGCTTTTTTCGATGCCAAAATCCCCAAATAATGACTTTTTTGAGTGCCCTTCAGTGGGGCCCAAATTTGTGCCCTTCGGGAAGAATAATTTTGGGCCATAAAATTTGGCCCAAATATTTATGCCATTTATAATCGTCCTCCTGCCCCGGCCCCCGGCCGATGGCGGAGGGCGTCTAATTCCGCCCATTAATCATTCGCCCTCCCCCCTCGGGGCGAAGTTACTCCCCATCTGAAAGTGATTATCCCCCCGGGGGTTTTCTTCTATACTTTAGAGGGTAGAGGGTAAGGGTAAGAAGATATGTTTACAATCGGCCGAAAATCGGCAAAACAGAGTGATAAGGTCAAGTTTGAATTGGTTCCACTGAAAGTTCGAAATTTTATAGGGCAAATATTCCTAAAAACCGGAAAATTTCGAAAATCCATTTCCAGAATATCCGCGAGAATGGGGAATTTTAAAAATATAGCTTCAACGGTCACCTTATATGCTTATATCGAGAAAAATTCAAAAGATCAAGTTTAGGATTTCGGAAATTGGAATTCCTCAGATTTTCCAAGGGTGGAGTTAGAGATCCACAGATTTTTTGAATCCAAACTTCAAGCTCATAAAAATTGTACCCAAAAAAATGAAAAATTTTCAAAAAATTTTACCTTAGAATTTTCATTTGAATCTTCCCAAAACAGGAAAATTCCAATATTTTCCCTCAAAAATCAGGTTTTTGAGAAGACGAAATTTTTTTCGCATTCTATGGATTCCACAATCTGGAAATTCCTGCCAAAAAATTCTGAAGGTATCCAAATCCAAATTAACAAGTTCGAACATTCTTGAGCCCAAGAGTTCATATTTCCGCGGAATTCACATTTTTTTCATTTTCATTTTTTTTAAATAAACCCTGAATTTTCCCAAAGAATTCAGACGCCTAAGAGCTTATTTTCTTCAAAATTTTCGACTTTCTGGCCAAAATGATCTCCCAATTGGGTTTCGGCGATCCGGAAGTTGCCATTACGCCTCCTCAACCACCGGAAGCGGCATCATCCATCTCCGGAGACAGCCGGAAACGCAGACACAGTGCGGAGGATGAAGCGGAAGACGAAAACAACAACAATGGCGAAAAATCCGTAAATTTTTTGAAAACCCTTATGCTGAAAAGCTAGTTAATGGGGAAAATCCGTAAAATTTTTGAAAATCCAGGCCCAAAAGCTTTAATGGAAAAAACCGTGAAAATTTTTTCCGAAAATTTTTAGACAGAAAGGGAGCTAGTAAATGGAGGGAAATCCGAGGTTTTTTGAAAAATCCCAAAATCCTAAGGATCTAAAAAAACTGTGAATTCTTTTCCGAAATTGATGAGTCTGTTTTTCAGGAAAATTTGAGATCTATTTTTCCCAGTAAATGAAATCAATATGGTAAATATTTAAATCCAAGACCGTGTTTTTCAAGTCGAATATGGTCTTAAATTTTTGATTTTGTAAGGTTAAAAATTGTCCGAGATAAAATTTTCAAAAATGAGTTTGTCGTAATTAAAAACGGCGAAATTTTAGGACTCTGGAGTTTAAGATGGGCTAAATTCAGGTTTATAGATTTGAAAACAATGAAATTTTCCTGTTCGACTAAAAACCCGAATTTTCAGGGCCCCCGGATGGGTGTTGAGCAGCAGTTGGCCGCCAGCTCGCCGGGCCTGCTCTTCCAGCATGCGTTACTGAACGCAGCGTCAAACGGAAACGCAGCGGCGGGAGAAGACGCAGACGCTGCTGGGACCCCGGGGGCCATGGACATGTTCGAGGCCCAGAAAATGTTCCAGAAATTCACCAGCCAGCTGGCCACAGGTCTGACGAGGAGAACCTCAGAAAACTCGGCAAAATTTTTGGGAAATAACTTAAACTCTTAGGGCCTAATAGTCTCGGAAAACCCAGGAAATTTTAGGATATTCTGTGAAATTTCAGAAAAATTCATTTTTCAGATTTAGGCGCTTCAGAAAAACCCGGGAAAATTTTTGGAAAATCGCTTTTTTTGGAAAAAATTAAGGCATATTGGAAGTCTCCGATTCGAAAAGTTCATTATTCACCCCTTCTACCAGGCTTCCGGAAGGAATTCATGGAAATCCAAAAGTTCGAAAATTTACAGGGTTCGGCGATGTTCGACCCGGGCCTGGCGCTGGTGTTCCGCCGAACCCATTTGTGCAACAATTGGCCTCGTTGTCCCCGTTCTTGTTGGCCCTACAACACCAACAACAGGTCCGGAAATTTTTTGCAAAAAACGACAAATCACCGGAAATCCGGGAATTTTAGGAAAAACGAAAATTTTAGAAAGTGACCCGAAAATCCCCTAAACCCCGTAAATCTTTCAATTTCTTCAGCAATTCGACTCTGCCGGATTTCTCTCCATCCCTCCACCTCTCCAGCAGAATAACAATGGTCAAATTTACATTTTCCGATTTTTATGAAAATTTTTGTTTTTCAGGCCCCTCAACCGAAGGGTTTTCGCCCTATGATGAGGAGTGTGGTGGAGAGGAGGAGGATCAATTACAGCCGCAACAGGGCCCGGAAGCCCCTGAGGACCTGAGCCTAAAGTGAAGAAATTTTTGAATTTTCCTCATTTTTAACCCGAATTTTCCTCACCCTTAATTTTTTGGAATATAATGAATTTTGTTGTTTTTTTTCAGAATTTCAACCAATTTTCCTTCAAAATTTTGGCCGATTTTTTTTTGAATTTTTCTTTTGATTGAACCTAAAGTGTGGAAATTTTCAACAATTTTTTTCGATTTTTGAGNCCCCCCCCCCCTCCCTACCCCAGGAATGGCTCTTCTGGACTTGGCCTCCCGCAACGAAACGGCAATGCCACGCCGAATTGGTCCTACAGCGAGCAGTTCAAACAGGTCCAACAGGTCCAAAAAATTCGAAAAAATTGAAAATTTAAGATAATTTTATAGTCTTTTGGATCCAGAACGATTTTCCTGAATTTCCGATTTTACCGGACCTGGATAAGCCTTTCCAGATCCAAATTGATTTTTTCCGGAATGGTCCATTTTTGCCGATTTTCTTCTATTCAAAAAAAAGTTCTGAATTTTTTTTTTAATTTTTTTGAAACCAGCTCGATTTGGAACAATTTTTCATAGGGATCCCCAGATTAATTTTAATCGATTTTGGCCTTTTTATGATTTTTAAACGAGATTTAAATTTTTACAAATTTTTATGATCGAATTTTATACCTTTTTTCAACACACTTTAATCCATTTTCGGCAAAAAAAATTCGGATTTTTGATGGATTTTCTCCCCTCGGCAAATTTGGCTGATTTCAAGCCCAATTTGGCTTGTCCATTGTGCATCCACCCATCCCTAATAAGTCCCCTCTCCCCTCCGGGGATTGTGTCCGCTCGGCTGATTTATTGCCACCCGATCCATCCACCCCAAACAATGAATGCCATTTTCTGCTGATTTTCTGCTGAAAATGGCACTTAATGGGGATGGGGTGGACAACGACAATGATGAAGTTGTTCCACAACTTTTTGCGCAATTAATCCTGGCGAAAAAGTTTTGGAGGGTTCAACTTAGCAAAAAAAAAAATTTGGAGTACCATATTGAAGGAGTCCTAATGGATGTAAAATGCATTTTAGGGAGTCCTGCTGAAAAATATTGAATTTTGGTGGTCCAATTTTTATCCAGCGGTTTCCAAAGTTGTCCGGCAATTTTTCAAGACTAACAATAAGCAAAAATTTATGTAGTACTTGTGGATTGCCTGACAATTTTTCCTAAGCTTCTCGATTGCCTAAAATTTAATAGTGCTTTCAAATTTCTGAGAATTTTTGGATTACCTAACGAATTAAATTTCTAAATAGCCTGAAAACTATCTTTTTGGTGTCCATATATCCTGGCTAATGGGCAACCTTAGGCGAATTGGATTGGGTTAATTCAATAATTTATGCGCAATTTATTTTTCTAACCATTTTTCGGACCCTCAAAAATGTTTCGCAACTTTTGGCCATTTTCAGACAATTTTTTCGAAGGTTCCGACACGTCTGGCAATTTTGGATCGGTATTTGATTTTTTTTCCGGAGTTCCAAGTTGTTCGACAGAATTTTCCCCACAATCTTCTCCATATACCATACTCTTATCACATATTTCTGTGCTCAATATGACTTGGCCAAATGCTGCATTTGGCCAAATTTGGTGTGCCGCCTCATTAGGCCCCAACATCCCTTTCGGCAGAGGGCCAAAGTTTAGAGGGCACCACCCCACAATAATATACAACCAACAAAGTGCCTCATAAACGGCCTCCGCATTAGTGAATTATTTAGAGAAAGGGCATCCTCGGCCCCTTACAAATCCCCGGGATTTTGGCACAAAAATATTATGGTGGCGGTGGCGGTTATGGCCCTAATGAGCGATGAGATTTTGGGGCCAGACCCCGGGGCGACAAAATGTCATTATCTCAAAATTTTGGCCCAAAAGTTTGGGGCAAAAATTTTGTTATACACACATTGGCTTGGCCACATTGTTTATTCCTCCTTCTGAAAATTTTCCGAAGCCCCCCCCCCCTCCTTGGTAATGCTATTACGGCGCATTTATTATGATGATGCCCCTCACAACCGCCGCCGCTGGGGGAG